>JAOQMM010172087.1:0-10152 GCA_027563515.1 Erythroxylum platyclados | reverse complement strand
CCTGATCCTACGACATAGAATTGATAGCCATGAAGATGCATTGGGTGGTCCTCTGTTGTAACTATACTAGTATCCTGGAACACTACCTGTACATGGGACCCATATTTCAATTTGTAGAGCTTGGTTGCTTTAATAGGTTGCCACAGTCCACGGGGGACATTGCCTGTGTAGTTGAATTGCACAGGAGGAACTGGAGGGAAGTCTGTGGTGAAGATGCCATTTTGACCTTGATAGTAGGCTTGCATTAAGGAATTTCTTCTTGGCAAAACGAATGAAACATTGTTTATGCTCGCAGCAAGTCGAGTCCCATTTGGGCCTTGACAACGAGGGCTATTGGGAATACTGCAGTTTATGAGTCCTAATCCCACTGTAAAAAACAGGTTCTCATCAATCGTCTTTGGGACTTGGACGTTAGAATTACTCTTTATTTGGGCAGTAAATGCAGTGGCAGTGTTTGTGTCATTGTAGGCTGGGAGTTGTGGCAAGATTGGGGTTGACGACTTCCGACTCTGAGCAGATTCATATTCAAGAATGGCGGTGGTGGTGGTGTTGTCAAATGCTGCATTCTGAGCCGTGTGATAGGCCCGTGCCGCCATGTAGTAGCGACCAGGGGTTTGATCAGCAGTTAGGAGTACGTTAGTTGTCTGACCAGGAGTTATCATGATCACAGAGGTTGTGAATGGCTTGGTGTACATTGCATCAGCACCCACCACAGTTAGTTTATGGTTAGCTACTGCAAAGAAGAGTTCGTCGTTCATTGCTGCGTTGATGATTCTTAGCAGAACTGTCTCACCTGCCTTTATTGGTAATCTGACGGTTTCTGGATCACCAAAAACACAACCAAAAAAGGGTTATGAAAATTAGGGTCAATTGTTCTTGCTAATTTCATTCACCCAGAAGATGGCAACTAACCTCTGCGGGAGCATCTATATAAATCTCCTGGTTGGCCATTGATGGTAAAAGCATCCGACACGTTTGGTGCTGCTCCAGTGAAAAGTGCCTGCCTTATGACATCCATAGGATTCCTGTCCCACCACTCCCCTGTTTATGTTGTGCACAGTTAAGAGTTCATGTCACCAATCATTTGGTAGGATTTTGACGTAGTAGAAACGAATAATTGGGTTACCGAGAATGATAGGAATTTCTCTCTTGGGCATTGGAAATGGATATGGACAACCCAACTTGGGATAGATGATGAGAGCTCCATACACAGTCGCTCTCAGCCATCTGCTGTGAGCATGCCACCATAATGTTCCCTCTTGGTTTTGAATAGTGAACCGGTATGTGTAACTCCCTCCTGGCTGGATTGGACACTGAGTCACATACTCTGGTCCATCTGCCCATGGATTCCGAAGCTGTCTTACACCATGCCTGATACATAATAGTACATCAACATTTGATTAATTCAAAAGTTTTCAGAGTAAAATTCTGCAAGAATGGAATTATGCGATTTTGAGTATACAGCAGATGCTTATACTTGCATGCTATGTGTAGCACGTACCAGTGGAGGGTGACGTTATATCTAGCTCTATTTATTGCTGTGATGACGAGGGAATCGCCGTCGCGCACAGCCAGTGTTGGTCCAGGAAATTGTCCATTCACCAAAATGGTGCTATGAGTTCTGCACAGCCTCTTCACTGGCTTGGCTTCAATCTATGCCATTCAAAGAAAAGAGACAGACGTTAAGTATCAGTACCTATACATTTTGTTTCAAGCTGGTATTTAAAAGAACACATACAACGAATTCATGGTAATGAACTTCTGCTTCCGAGCAAGAAGCCAGGTATCCAAGGAGCACAAAAGTGCCAAGGAAGAGGCAATAGAGCCATTTGGTAGCAACTAAGGTGTGAGGCTCCATTTGCTGCCTTAACCTTGGTTGAGAATGACTTGAATGATTCAGGGTAGTAATGCATGAGACAAACCTTGTCCAGGGGCCAGTATATATACTAGGATTAAGAGGGGAAGGACAAGACTTGAACTCAATTCTTTACTAGTTCAAATGGAGGTGGTTTCTTCTTGGTCGAAGATTAGGTTATGAGTCAATGAGAAAACCTTAGAATTTCAGGACCTTTTGGGGTCGGCATAAAACGGATTGGTTGCACCTACTTGCTCCATCACTTTGAATAACAAATACAATATTCTGGTGCTCAAGCTTAAGCCAAATTTTACATATTCATACGATGACCAAGTTAGTAAACAGTGCAACTCCTATGTTCTTTCTTACGAAACGTCATATTTGTTCCCCTCTTTAGAGAGTAGGGATTTCTACTTTTATGGTATTCAATCCTGTCTAATGTTTAAAACAATGTCGTTTTGGCTATTGAATATGATTAGACACCTTCTAAACTCATGTCTAATGATCAAAATGACGCTGTTTTAGACATTAGACGTAATTAGATAGAGTAAAATTAGACAAAAAATCTAAATTCCTCTTTGAAGACTATGTAACGTACTTAAAGTTTATAGGTACTGTAACTAGGATGAGTCCTCTGTTCCGTATATTAGTGCCTTGCATTTTGAGGATCATTAATTAGTTTTTTATTATCCCATTCTAAGAGTAATTTTATTTAATTCGAATTATATATTTAAAAATAATTAATTGAAGATTTTAAATTTCAATTATTGGCTTAATTTGCGATAGATTCTTATAGGCATAAATACAAGTGGCTTAATCCACGAGATGCATAACCCTTTTTTTTTTTTAATAGTTCCTCAATTGAAGCAAGTAAATGTGGCAGAGGATTCATCACCATTGATGGTGAATTCCACAAGGTAAGATGTTAGTCTAACGGTGCTCACTACCAAATAACAAGGTGGGAATTTTCTGCTCAACAACTTGATCACGACCCTATTCATGCCAATTACACTAACCAAAGTGTCCCAATTAGCTTGTAAATAGATTTTGAAGTAACGAAAAATAAATAAATTGTTCACTGTCAAGTGAAAAACCGAACACTGATTCTCTTATTTGCAAATTAGGTTTTAATGTTTGAAAATCTTATATTACGGATGACAATGAAAGGGGAAGTTGAAAATGAATATAAGCATCATGGTCAGGTTGAAATGTTCGTTGGGTTTGGTAGAGCAAGAAGAAGGGGAATCTACGAGTTAGTATGAGACCTCAAAAGTCTCTCATGGGATTAACAAAGTGACAACGTTAGCTCTAATCCACAGTAAAATAAACGAATCAAATTAAAAAGGCAAAACCATGGGCTTTTGCTATTTGTCGTCTCCTTGATAAAGTTTCTTTTTATAATGAATTTCCCTTCTAATTGATTAAGTCATCACTGACTTGTTCACACTTTGGCATGCGACAGAAGTCGTTGGAACATCTCAACAAGGCAACCTCAAAGTCCACGACTCAGAAATAACAGTCTTCTCGAAAGGGGAACTGAAGTTTATTTTAAGTATTCATATGTCAACTATAACGAAATCTAAGAGGCGCTCGCCACGCGTGGTACGATTTTATATCTAACAGCATGATAACTAATATATTGTTGTCTTTGACGGAACCAAATCCTTTGAATTTACAAGATTTTCTGCTCAATACTCGACTGATTCAACTTTGCCATATATACACTTAATTCGAAGCTCGAATACGAGCATTAAAGAGAGTGCATTAGTACTGCACATATAAGGAATATTATACAGATAATGAAATGTTAGTAAGTCCCTAATGTCGTAACTTTTTTAGAGTATTCACGTACTATAATTTTTTACTTATTTGTAAGATATGTATTGTAAATTATTAAAATAGAAATAAGATATGAATGTGAGTCATATTATTATAACTTTTAGAGTATAATACATTATAGAAACTGATATCATGAAATATGATATAATAGAATGTGACATAACAAACTTATAATACGTTGGAGATACTCTTAGAAAGATTTGAGTAGCTTAATTGCAAGCTGGATTGCACATAAATACATGTAAATTATAAAAAAAAACAAAAAGGGAAAGAAAATATCGCAACCACGACCCCGTTAAAAGAAGAAAGACCGTTAGATGTGATGTAATGTCAAGAGTCAACCGGCATCAAACCAAACCTTATATTATATATACTGTAGAAGTTGACGCTTAGCCGCTCATCATTGGATAAAATATTACAACTTCACTTGCTACAGAAACATTAAGCCACCAAATGCACAAGTGACGAACGATAACATAACATAGAATGTAGTTAGGCTGTCAAAACTCAAAATGATGTCACAAATCTTAATCACAACAACTTCTACCGTTAATAACGCACCAGATGATTGATTTAGTCCAACAACAACAATAACAATAATAATAATAAATAAAAAATATAAAATCAAACATTTAAATAATAATTATTCAATATAAGCTCAATTTTTTTATATATCTCAAATTCAATTATCATAAAATATTAAGTATTAAATTTTATTATTTTTATTATTTAAAATTTTAATTAATTATTTAAAATTTAAAAATTATTTTTCTAATATAAATAATGAAACTATGCAAAAACGAATATTTGAAAGGATTACGTGACTTTTAATCTTTATTAACACAATTTTAGAAATGTTAATGTTGATAAATTTTTGAATTGAGTTATTCAATTTTTAAAAATTTAAAAACTTAATTATAAATTATAAAATAAAATTAAAAAACCCCAAAATTTAATACTTATGAATATTCTGACAAATTTCTAAAAGACTGTTTCAATTAGTGTGCATAAAATTGCACAAAAATTTCTAGAGTGACAGCTAGCTAGAGCTAACAATCAGGGCCAATCTGAAGTGTGAAAAAATCTCAGAGGCAAAATATGATTACCACAAAACCATAAATGTGCGGTTCTGATGTTGCATTTCTTGACAAACTCACATAAAATGAAACAAAAACTTATTGCCCAGGCTTAAAAGGTTGTTTTGATCCCAGCAAGAACCTTCAGACTCGAGTCATTTGCTGCTTTAGTGCCTGCAAAGACTTAATCATTAACTCGCAAATATGAAGAAACTTAGACAATAATGTGGAATTGCTAGTTATTAGTAGACTGTTCCTAATATTTTATCGGCCCTGGATAAAGTTAAAAAAGTCCCCATTTTTACCTATTTTTGGGCCCTCATAAAGAATAAAAATAAGTAAAATATGAATTCCTTTTGTTGTTCTTTATGAAGTCAAGAGTAGGCCCTATTTTATTTTATTTTATTTTTTATAAAAACAAAAATAAGCCCTATTTTATCATTTATAAGAATCGGCCTTGGGTGAGTGGCCGCCCTGCCTTTGCCCAGGGCCGACCTGGTTATAAGCTTTCCCCCAACATCAAAAGCATTCGACGACTTCATTGCCTGGGAGATTCCGTTACCAAATTCGACTTCGTCAACACATGGAACCAACTTTCTAGAATCTTGATCACTTTACCAGGCCCTTCATCCTGTTCATTTTCTTTGATAAACGCGAGTATGATGTAAAGCCCATTTATTTAATAAGCAGCCCAACCCAGCCCATAAAACTCTTTAAACATGTATAAAAATACAGAATCTGGGAACTAAGAATTAACCAACGAAAACACCATCTTCTTTATTTTTCTCTCAACCATTTCAGCTAGTAAGTGTGTCTAAAAATACACTCTTTCTTTTGCATGTAACTCTTTCCTTATAGGCTTCCACAATGTGTTTGTTTTGCAGAAACATTGGAGGGAGTTATGGAGGTTGACAATCCCAAAGTGCCTTAAACTTAGGTAAATTCTAGCAACTATTTTCATGTCTTTTTGTGTGTTTTTGATCATCCTATAGTAGGTTGTAGTTAGATTACACGTTGTAGTTGTTGGGATAATTTTTGGAAGTTGCATGAAGGGATAAAAGTGAAGAAAGTGGGGCTGGAAAATGATGAAATAAGAAAAGAGAGAGGAAGTGGAGAGGGTGATGGTGGTGGCATTGTCTTGAAAATTTAAGTTGCATGTAGGGGTAAAATAGGAAGTGCAGAAAGTTAAGGGTGAATCTGTAAATTAAGTTGCATGTGAAGGGCAGAATGGGTAGTACAGAAAATTAAGGGCAAATTTGAAATTTAAGGTACATGCAAGGTAGAATAGAAAATGCAGAAATTTGAGGGGTAAATCTGTAATTTAGTTGCAAGAAGGACATTTTTGGTAACAATGAAAATGGATGGGGGTACAATGGACTTTTAATTAGTTAATAATATTTTAGTAATTATGAGGGTTAGGTTAAAGAGGTTATTAATTTTCATAATTAGGAATAAATTGGAAGAGAGAATAATGTTGGATTATTGTGTATTTGGGTTAGAAATTTTTGGTAAATTAGTCTAATATAATTTTGTAAATTTTAGGTCCGAAATTCCGATTAAGGAGAAATTAGGATTATCAATTAATTGAATCCGAAATTGAGGTAAGGATAATCTTGGACTTTACTCTTAAAATTAAGTACCATTTTGGTGTTAATTAATTATTTTATTCATGATTGATATTTTGAATTTATCATTAATTTAATTATGGTTAATAATTACCTATATGATTATATTTATTTATTTCACTAATAATTAGCAAGGTCAAGGTATTTCAAGTTTATATTTTTATATTTTGTTACATTTTATACGATGAATTACTTATTAATTTAATAGAAAATGTGTTAATTAAATTGAGATCGGTGGTTAATAAGTTGAGAATAATTGGGATTAATCGAGAATTAGCGGCTTGCCTAGGATAGGCTACATTCGATAGTCTTAGATGGATAGGTTGAGTTGAGATGAGTGAGTGGTAGCTAGGTATCTGTCTGTGGAGTAGATATCGGGGCATCCTGAGTCCCGGGGATGCCTTGTGCTGATGACTAGGTACCAGAGTAGTACCGAGATATCCTGAGTTTCGGGGATATCCTGTGTCGATGGTTAGGTACTGGAGTAGTATCGGGGTAAAGATTGAGAAATCGAGGTACCCTGTGCCGATATTTATATAATTGATTACGTTTTCACTGATGAGAGATTATGATGAGATGAGCCGACATACCATTGGATGTACACCTACTAGGTTAAGCTGGGCCCGAATAATTCATTTAATTAAGGAATAAAGCATAATTGGCAGTTAGGTATTAATAGGTTAATCATAATTTGGTAAAATAATAAATTTGAGACATTTGTTAAATGTACGTATTATATGTATGATTTATTTGGTTGACTAAGTGATATAATTAATTATTGAGTTACTTAGTTTTAAGGGTAAGATCGGTTATCCTCACTGAGTTGGCAGCTCACCCCTTGCCATTATTTTTTTTAGGAGATCCAGTGATTGTCAATAATCCCAGTGTACGTGATTTGGTAGAGTGAGGATTAAGTGGGGCCAGCAGATTACTTTTGTAAAGTTGTTGGAATGTTTATGTATATTTTCGAACGTGACAATTACTGTAGTTGTATTGTATGGAAAATTTTTCCTCTCTTTTGAAACTAATGAGGAATTTAATTGATAATTAATGGTATGTTTTGGGATTTACTTGGTTAATTGCGGGTTTAAGATTTTGGAAGCGTCACATATGATATCCAAGTGCTCATCCTCCTGTGTTAATCTGTTTTCTTACTCAATTTCTGACCTCTTTGAGCATGCTATATATAACCTGAATTAATTCACAGATTGCATTTGGTAGCAGTTTCTTCTTTCCAGATGGGAGAGGTGATCGACACATGATTGAATAACTAGAACAAGCCACACCGATGGCTCTGTGACCAATGTCACTAAAAAGCCTGAATCAATGTAAAAAAAAAAAAGTTTATCAAACTAGAGGCAAACCAGTTTTCAGAATAAATGACATTGAATAATAGAGATGGTAGGCATTGTCCTCAACTTTAATACCTATCTTTAGAAGAGAGCTCTGCATTGTGTAAGAGAAAACGAAATGGAGAGAACAAAAAGCTTGTCCAGCTAGCAGACTAGACTACTTGAGATTAAGGCATCGGGTTAAAGGTCAAATTTGTTACAGATTATGAAGAGTGGCTAAATAGCCTTCTATTTTAGATAGTCTTGGATCAGATGACAAATCCTAGAGATTGAGGTGTATGAGATGACTTGCAATATCTAAATGCATATTAGAACAGAAAAATACAAACATTTTGAATTTTCACCTTTCCAATGTAGAAATGCTTCGAAAATCATCTATTATGAGCACACAGCATACATGATTCAGTAGTAATAAGCATCCTTGGAAATGAACAACAATATATATAAACTAGAGACTACACATGCAGTCAAATTGTAGACAACGCATACTTCAGTAGATTTTTTGCCACTAGACACCCCCTTCACCACTTCCACAGCATCTCCAACATCTTCGCATAGTGTTGAAGCAAGAGCTGGTGATTTTATGCATAGATAAATAACCATGTACTTCAACATTGTCCTCAACTCATATAGACACACTTTTGAATAGAAAAGTATATAAATCGAGGAAGTAGAGGATTCCTTTCTGTTGATATTTGAACTCGTGATTTCAGGTCTTGTTTTAGAAGTTACTTACGTAAATTCCTATAATTAAATATTAACTATTATTTCCTATTTAGCTAGCTAGGGATACTTGTGTAATTATTTGTACCTTAGAATTCATATAAATAAGAGATTAATGGGTGCGGAAAAGACATTGTAGTACCTATTCTATTCATATTCTTTTCTGTTATAAAAACTTCACGGTATTAAAGCACAATCCTTTTAAGATTGTTTTTCTCTAAGTCCGATCTTGAGTAAAGGCAAGACGGGCACTCACTTAGGATCCACTCTTGACCATCATAAAAAACAAAAAGAGATAAAATCAAGTTTTTTTTTACTTTTTTCAAGGCCTATGAAATGTTAAGAACAAGCCTGGTTTTTCTTTGTCCATCACAAATCCTGAAAAGTAAAATTTTTCACTCTCCTATTGTAGTCACATTTTTAATCCTAGCTGCAGCCTGTATCTTTGCATATTTCAGCCAAAACTAATTTTTTGAATTTCAATCAATGATTAAAAAATTTAACTGGTTCGACTGGTTCAATCGTAAAAAACTTGAACATTTCAACTTTTGGATTCGATTTTCAACTTTCTGGTTCGATTTTCTTTAATAAATCTTATTAATAAAAACAGATCAATTTATTAATTAATCGATCAATTTTTATAAATTAATACGTTCGTATAAACTAAAATAAATAAATAAATTTTTATTTAGTAATCTTTTTGTTCAATTAAACTTCAAATTTTTCAAAAGATAAACACAATCTCTTTTAATCATATTTTAAATTCTTTAATTTTATTTAATTTTTAGTAGGTTTTACCAGTTGACCATTTAAATCTTAAACTTCTTGTGTTACCAGTTTAACTTCCGTTCCCCCTTTTTATGATTGAACATGGTGGTAGCAAATTGATCATGACCATTTTTATTAACAATCCTTTTGTACCAATCAGTCCACTTAAACTAGACGGACCAATTTATTTTACTTGGTCTTGGTTATTCTTGCTGTTTATTTAAGCCAGGGAATTGCAAGGGTACACCATACACTAATAATAGAAAATGAAACTGATCTTGGATATAGCAAATGGGACTAAGAAAACTCTCTTATCATGTCATGCTCAATCAATTCAGTGTAGCTACAACTTGCATAAGGTTATCTTCTTTTAGATACAGTTCAGAAAATTTGGGATGCAACTACCTAGACTTAACTCTCAATTAGGTAATGACGCCCATATATACGAGCTGCGAAAAAATTTTCATGAATCTAAACAAGGTTAGATGATTATTGCTTAATATATATTTTTCAGAACTTAGGCTTGTGGCAAGAACTAGACACTTATTAGGATTTTCAAGCATAGATACAATTGAAGCAACAAAGTTCGATAAAATAATTGAAAAGGAGCGTGTGTATGACTTCCTAGTGGGACTGAATGATGTGTTTGATCAGGTTAGAATACAAGTTCCTAGGCGTGATCCTTTTCCCTCCTTGCGGTAACTATGTCACCAACTGCTCTACTAAATAATTAGTTATGATGGTCAACTCGTCTATCATAAGTACAAAACTTGATCCAACTATCTATGGAAGGAGTAGAACAATATAAAAGAAGTGTGATTACTGTGGGAAACTGAGACATATCAAAGACATGTTGGAAACTTCATAGTAGTACAACACATGGCCGAGGTAGTGAAAGGTTTGGTGGTGCACAA
>JAOQMM010172078.1:0-10153 GCA_027563515.1 Erythroxylum platyclados | reverse complement strand
TTTTATTTCACTCAAGTCCCCCATCCAGTTTCTGATATCTGCTGCTGTAAGCCCAGGTCTAGAAGCAAACATCCACATAGAGTTTTCCCGTAGCTGACTCTGTGAAAACCCAAGAAATTCGAATTTCTTATTCCCAATAACTATTCCGTTCCTTTGGACTGATAGTATCCTTTGGTAAATATTTGTTCTTCTTCCCTCACTTTCCGAGGAATTTAGTGGCAGTAAATTTGTTGAATAAAGTCTGTCTAAATCCTCGTCAACGAACGAAACACGGATGAAGTTCTCGATATCATCAGGATAGTTACGTAGAACACGATTAGAAAGATTCACTTCTGGACCACAGAAATATATTTTTGTTGGGGTTACTTGAACCCTATGCATATAAACCAAACCATCGTCCAAAGGGACAACAGGTGGCGCAGGAATTCTCCCAGAAGTCATGTACTTGAAGTACTGATCATGGAGCCATCTTGTAGGATCATAGCAGCACTCTTTCAGATGAGAGAGTTTGTCTAGAGCATCTTCTATATATGCAGCTTCTATTTTACTTGGATCAATTAACCGAAAGAAAGAAGCATCAAGTACTGCGCCTGGGAGGAAACCCTGCTGCACCAATGCATTGACTTTAAACAAGATTTTGTAAGGCAACTCAAATCCTTCAGGAGCATCCACGATGGGAACAAGATTGGAGTTACAAGAAAAGGTTGAGCCTTTCTCCAAGATGAACTGGCCTCTGCTTTCTTTATAAAAGAACAAATTGTCTCCGAAATTTGGAAGTTCATGTCCTGGTGGTATCTCCAAGCTCATAACAGAAGATTGTCCAATGCAGCAAGAGCGAGTAAAATCAACTTCGCGGGTCCAGTGGTTATCAGCCGCCTCCTTAAAGTAGCTGAGAGTAGGAGTGTCTTGCTTGAAGATCTTAGGAGCACCAATTAACTAGCAAGAAGTAGAACAATGCTTATGTTTTTTCCATCAAGCTTCGCATGTTAAAAGCAACTGTGAAATTTTAATAGCTCTGAACTCACCCGTATAGTGAAGAGAAAGAAATTTGAGCTTCATCTAATTCAAATATGCAATTTTGATATAGCGAAATCATGACACAGAAGTAAAAGAACTACAGAGTATTCTTCACCCACATTTTAACTATGCATTATCTGAACATGCAAAGTTTGTTTTCAAGTAAATACAACTAAAATGGAATTACCTTAATCAAAGGACAGGAAAGGAAAAATCTTGTAAAGAGAATATCAATTACTAACTGCAAGAACACCAAGTACAATTTATAGAAAATTTCAGAGTGCAAACCTGTATGAGGAGAAACATTTTTGGCTGACGAAGAGAAAGATCACCAGGTTCATCATGAGGAGGGAAACGTAGCTCAACCTGCCAAATGTTCTCATAGGAGAGTTCAAGCTTGTAATTTGTGGAAAGATGTGACAGAAAGAAATAGAATCTTCTCAGTCCAAACCCAAAGTTGACAGACACATTTTCCTGCGTCCACAGGACAGAAATCTTTTCCTTTGAAGTCTGGCATCCGAAGTTCAACACAACATTGTTCATACATTGAGGAAAGCTCTTTGGCCTTGAAACAATATCTTGATCCAAATCCCAGGATTTCAGATAAGAATTCTTATACCATAGACGACTTTCTGCTAAAGATTTGACAATCTCAGCAGCTTCCAAGTCCGTGAATTGAACCTTGGCATGTGTTCTTGAGCCTTCTTTTTTAGGTTGACACACTTCCACAGCATAAACAGATCCTTCGTCTGTGTATTCCTCCAGGAAATCTTTTATGGCCTCTGGTGATTCAACTGAAGAAAATCCATACAAGCTAATCGTCTTCCCCATTTTGTCGAGTCTGCAGATTCATATGGATGAAAACGAGTTAGCACTTGCAAAGACATTAAGGCCTCAGAACATCAGAGTCAGCAAAATCAACAGTTCATAGCTCTCATTATAAGACAACTAAAATTCAGTTAATTCAGCATACTAGCCAGCTAAAATTCAGTTAATCTACAAAATTCATGAAGAAGGAAACTTACTTCATGTGCTTCGCGGGAAGAAGATAAGATGAAACAAAAATGTGAATGGAATGAGTAAAGCAATCTAGCTAGAGTTTTACAGGAATGATCAACAACATAAAACAATATGAAATGAAGGCACTTCATGTGTAATATATAGCTGCCTCTCGCCATCAGATTCTCAGCTTGTTGCCGAAGGGTATATACTAAACCTTCATTACAAAGGCGACAAAACGATAGGCTTTTACTTTAGAAGATACTTTGTAGCTTGGTTGCATGAGATCGTGGGATCAAATGATGGTCCAATTTAAGGTTATCACTTTATGTCTTTTTTTTTCAATAGTACCTGAAAAAACCCAACAAAGTCACCCATTAACTTGTTCGATAATTTGACTTTTTTCTGTACATGATGTACTGGGTAGGAATGACCCACACATTTGGTCAATAAGTTTGATGGTCTCTTGGACTGACCCACCAGCTCTCTTTAACACTGTCAATATATTCTCCGATGCATGAAACTTACATAGCAGGGTATTCTTAATCAAAATATTCTCCAATGCATGAAACTTGCATAGCAAGGTATTGAATTAACAATTTTCGTTAAAAATTATTTTAGACGAATCCAAAGTGGCAAACAACTATAATTTGTTCTTAAAAAACTAAATATTACAAATTTTTTTATTGAATTAACATTGATTTCAAATTATCAAATATTATTGAGCTAAAAAAATCTTTTAATGTGAAAATCAAAAGGTTCATTTTTAGAGAGATAATCACCTCTTTCTACTACATGTTCTTTCATGGATTCTTTTCAACCTTTTCATTCAAGCTAATTCTCTTCTAACCTGTCTTCCTTGATCCGATTCTTTTCTTGGTGTTTTTAGTCCTTTCTACATAAATTCGTGTGTTCCAAGTTTATTCTACACATTGCCCACTCACTCCCACATGACTCTACTAAATAGTAATAAAAAAAGAACAAACAAAACAACCTTGTATTGAATAATTCAAATCTGAAAAGTAGCAACATAATTTGTTATAATCAACCTAATTCTAGACTCTATGACAACATAACAACTAGTTAAAGATTCGGTCAATCAGGCTAGTATTGTGCTTCAATAGTCTCAGGCCTAATGGAAATCTTTTGGTCTAAATGAAGTCTTGATCAATTAAAACAAGAAGTTCTTATTTAGATTTGACTCCCAAATTCAAGCTCAAAAACTAATCGAGGTGGGTCCTTAGCATTTCAATTATAGACCACTCTTCCTACAAAAATGGAAACCTAGGATACAACTTCAGTACTTGAAGCAGAAGCATGTACCTCTATATAGAAACATTCATTATATTCCCCTCAAATATTGGACTATAGAGGGGTTGAGCTATTTATCAAGCTTTAATGGGAAACTGCTATGCTTAGATCAAGCAACAGTAGATATATCTAGAATAAGTTGTATTGAGAAAAAAATCTAAGGATAATTACTATCAGAAGGATAGAGTGAATTGACTAGAGAAATTCATGGCCACTTGAGCATGTACTTTAACTCTTGTGATTGGTCAATATACATTATCTTTAGAAGAGCAGTGACTAGGGGTAGACACAAGCCAGTGAGATTTTAGCCTTTATAGACTGACACATTCATATTAGGCCCATTGTCTTTTGTATATGCATGCCCTTCATGACATATACATCCTAATTTTTCTTTGGTTTTTCTATTCAAGACCACATTTTTATCGCATGCGTTAACATAGAAATGATATGGTTTTTTTTTTCCTTTTGATAAGCTCCCTTGAGCTTTATTTGCTTTTTCTTTTTATGCTAACCACATTACATTCCTTAACCTACCCAAATGTCTTACCCAAGCCTTAAAGCTAGTGGAGCATTTGTTGATTATTTATAATTTTTTGGATACACAAGAGTATAGGTGTGGGGGTGTACATATATATGGGTTGATTATAATTGCTGGGATGTCATTTTATATCTTATCATAATGTAGCTTCTTTCAATTTTTGGTTAAAAAAAAGAAAAAAATGAGAAAAAAGAAAAGAAAAGAAAAGAAAAAAAAAGAGGAAATGCATTTGTTTTGCAAAGTTATTTATGATTAGTTTTCCCTCCTAAAGTTGTATAAAAAGGGTTATTTGATTATGATTTGAATGAGGGATATGTAGGTTTCAAGGGGTCACTCCTTATGGATGCAAAGTATCGTTTATGATCAACTCTTGAGAGTGATTTATACTTCATATAGTTTATGGTGTGAAGGCTTGAATTTGGTTAGTGAAATATAATTTTTGTTTTGTTACATTCATCATAGCTGATGTACAGAGTTTTGAGTGAATGTTCATTTTTGTGCTTGACTTTAACTATGACAGCTTTTATGTTACATTACCAAAATACATCTCACCTTAACCTTTACCCATATTAAAACCTTAAAAAAGTCCTTTAATTAATTATTATGTATGTGAATCTTAGTGGTGGAGAAATGAAATGATATGCAAAGTTGTAGAATGTCTTAATCATGAATGGTGTTTGAGTGTACCCATGAATTTATTAGATTTAAACACATTTTGTCAAAGTCTACCCCTTAGATTGCTCAGTTTCTAAAGGGAATGATTGTTGATTGGTCATGATTAGAGGCCTTGAATGTTGAGTTCTTGTTATGGTTTAGAAATTTATTTCTCTTTTCTTATGACTGTCTATTCTTGGGAAATATGGAAATTGTGAAAGTGTTTTGATTTGTGACTTTGATTTTGATGATTTGCCTGAGGAAGGTTAAAGGCTAAGTGTAGGGGAACTTTATGTGTGCTTGATTATTTATACTTTTAATCCATGACATTTAACGATTAATGCTTTGAAATGCTTAAGCAATTTGTTTTAGTTCATATTTGGTTTTAGATACAACTTGGAAGCATAAGAGCTAAAATGAGTTAAGAGCACCTTCTTTGAGCCATCCTATTAACGTTCAAACTCAATCCCCTTTATGGAATAATAAGAGGTTGGATTAGAATGAGGATTGGACAGGAAATCATAAGAAGAAGAACAATTCAGCAAAACTTGGGAGATACACGACCATGTATACCACTTGAAGATATTTTTTGGATCTACATGATTGGATACATAGTCGTGTATCGAACTATATATCTTTATGAGTTTCACATTTTTTTTAACTTATACGAGTTGATACACGACCATGTTTAAACCGTATATACACCTAAAAACCTAATTTTTCATATAAATAGAACATTTGGATGACAAAAACTTGGAGAATCATCTTGGGACTTCATGAAGTGTAGAAAAATTACTCTTTCAACATCCATGGAGGGCTAAGCTTCCTCAATCCAGTTTGGAGGTGAAATTCACGCCTAGGATCATAGTTAAGCATATCTTTTCATTGTTTAATATTGAATTCCTCTCTTTATGGATTTTTATCGTTGTTTTATGCCTATTGATTTGGGTATTGTAAAGATGATCTGAATGTGTTCATTGGATTGATTTTATGTAAACTCACTGCTAAAATCTTCAATGCAATAAGTAATTGTTTAGTGTTGGGTTCGTTTGTAGCTACTATTGATGTTGAATCATTAGGAATAACGTGACATAGGTTAAATAATCTGAACTCGTGTGGTTTCTACCTAGATTGGTTTATTTTTCATATTCATAATGCGGCTGTCCAATTAAATCTAGAGAGCTTATTCTAGGTTGTTCATTAGTTAGGTTTAATTAAAGAGCTTGTTATAATTAATCACGACCTAAGGGAAAATTTGGATTAAGAAAAATTGTTGTTAATCTACAATCAATTGTTCTAAGAGAGCTGTGAAAATATTATAACAATTAAATATGTTTAATTATGTATAGGCTGAGATTGATCTGAGAACTAGATTATAAACACATTCATCAATTTTTCCATTTTTTACTGCTTGAATTAAATTAATTTCATTGATTCACTTTTACTTTATTTCCTTAATTGCCTTAAACTAAAACCCCCCTTTTTATTTTAAACATCAATTATTTTCATTGCAAAAGCTACACATACATTTCCTAGATCTTTCATCTTAGAAGACATGTGACGGGTGATAACAGAGCTACAACTTTCAATTAGTGCTAATGTTTAACTCTCTTCCCAAGTTCTCTTCTTTGTTAATATGTCTACTTTGCGTACTTGGGCATGTGTTCCAATGCCTCCGTAAAAGATAAATGAATTTGTAAAGTCTTCAACTTCTCCATTAACTTTGGAAATTGTGCATCTAGTTTATTCTTCTGTAATCTTTAGGGGAATGGAATCTTCAGTGGGTATGGCAAAGGAGCAATGTAAGGACGGTACTTTATCCTTTTTCTTTATTTCTTTATCCTTTACTGGGTAGGTTTCAACTTGTTTATCTGCTAGTTGCTCAAGCTCTTTCCCATTTCTAAGTATAATTACCTTGAGTTTCTCCCTTAGGTTTGTTTCAGTATTACTCGAGAGACTCCCCACATTTTTTGTAGATAGTGCATTTGCCGATTGACTCATTTAAACTTCAAAGTTATGAATGAAAGAAGTGTGATTTTTAGCTACTTGTTCAAACTTCCCTTCCTTGCTTATGATCATTGGGCTTATCTTGTTAAAATCCAGGCAGCCCATGATTTTTAAACTAATTTTCCTTATTTTTAGACTAAGAAAAATTAGGGTAGTTCCTCCACCCAGGATTGTGAGTGTTAGAGTAGGGGTTGTTTACTTATCCTCAACGAAATTATGTGTCCATGTAATTGAGTTGCTTTGTATTGCTTTTTGTAGGGGTTGTTTACTTATCCTCAACGAAATTATGTGTCCATGTAATTGAGTTGCTTTGTATTGCTTTTTGTATAAAAAAACAATCAGCAATAATATGACTATTTTGTCCACATAATTCGCATCCATAGTGAATTACTTTAATTGGAGAAGATGAAGACACTTCCAAACTGTTAATTTCTCTTATTAAGTTATCAATCTCAGGCTGCATTGTTGTCACCGAATCGATAGGAATGACTCCCTTCTGATCGCAGAAAGTCAATTGTTTTCTACTTCTGTCTGACGTCTAAAGACAGTTATTATTTGCCATCTCCTCTAGTAAGTCCTTTGCTTCCTCAACTGTCTTCCTCATCAGAGATCCTCCAGAAGTTGCATCTATGGTGCCCGTCGTGGATGGATTAACTCCATTATAGAAGGTTTGTAATAGGAATTCTTTAGGTAGGCTATGGCGAGGACATCTTCTCTACAAATCCTTGTAACATTCCCACGCTCCATATAGTGACTCCCCCTCAATTTGTTGGAAATTTGTAATCTCTTTTTTCAACCTTGTCACCTTCGTCAGAGGGAAGTACTTATCTAAGAATGCACACACCAGTTGCTCCCATGCCATGATATTTGTTGGGTTTAAATAGTGATATGCCCCATCCTAATGGCATCTTCTGACATTCCATTATATGGAAGGTATTGCATATTTCTAGAAATTTTACTAGAAGAGTGTTAGGATCATCATTAATTAACACACAGAACTACACGTTGGTTTGCAGCATGTTCAATAACACTGGCTTGATCTCAAATGACATTACTTGCACCGGTGGTCGAGTAATGCCTTGATGTGCAATGTTGAACCCTGGTCTCATTAAATCCATTAGTGTATGCTACTTGTCTCCTTGATTATATTCATCCACTGTCATTCTTTCCATCTCTTTTTAGCATCTCACTCTTTGGATTTCTCATTCTTGTCTTGGGATATCAAGAGCTGGAGTTTCATTGATCTTGCTTGAGCTCTGAGTAATTCTTTTGGTCATACAGTAACAAGGATACAAGAGTGGTCAAACATTTCTTAAATCAAAGGAATTCAAATAGTCCTAAACTAAATCCTCAAAAACAACACCAAAAACTTGTTAAGAAATTTTTATATATAATAAAACTCTAAATACCTGTGAGTATATGGATATTATCTTGTAGTATCAAAAGCTATCGTTCCTATAAGGATAATGCAAGAACCAATTCGAACCTAACATTGTCTAAGGAAACAATAAATGGATTGTTTTTACAAAATTAAATAATAGAAATTTAAACAAATAATAAAACAAAGCAAATATGCAAATAAGAAGAGTTGCCAATTAATTTAGGGTTTAATCAAAGATGAATGCTTAGGGCTTATTCTTCCTTTATTTTGTTTCATTAACTATTATTGATCTAATTATTTGTTTGATCCTAGATTTCTTAAAGTATTGATTACTCTCTCTCAAGACCTAATCACTTAACCCTAATGAATCTGAAATTTCTAGATTTACATCCTCTCGATTTATAAAACTTTCTTTAACATTTTTAATTAGATCTGAAGCTATCTGTTGGATAATTAAGTTCTCAATGAAGATCTCTCTTAATCTATCTTTGAATGATTGTTAATTAGATAATTGCAGGACTTATTAAACTGCCAACTCTCGTTACCCAATTTAATCTAATTACTTTGACTCACTCTCTTGATTTATTGTCAAGTATAAGCATGCACAGCTTTCATAAACACTAGAATATGTATTGAATCAATAATAATCAAAATCACAAAATAAATTCAGAATAGACCCTAATCTAGAATTTAGAACATTATGAACATGTTAAACATCTTGGAAGTCAAATTACACATCAAGATTGATGAAATAACTAAAGGAAACAAAGAAAAACTATGTTTAGGTCTTGATTTGGAAAGTTGGAATTCCTAGATATTCTTCTTGATCTCCCACATTTGAATCACTTTGGTATGTTAGCTGCTATGTTTTTGAGTGTGTTTAACGTAATTAAATAGTGTATGAGGGTAAGCTTTCTCTGCCCTCTTTGCTCGTCTCTTCCACTTACGATGCCGTATTCCTTCTCTTATTCTTCCTTTCTCTTCTATTGAACCTCTCAGGTTTTTGTTTGCCATACCCTTTCTTATCTTTCATTTGGTTTATGAAAGATGTTTTAAAGCTGTTTACTTTAGACCTGAAAACAGAAAAAGCTGTTAACTTTGCTGCTGGGTTGTTGTCAGGATTGAGGATTTCCGAATGGAAGGACTGGAAAGGTGTTATCTCCTTGATTTTCTCGGCCCGCCTGGGTTTGTTTCGGCAATTTCGCGGCAATCTAAGTGCGAGTAAGCTAAATTCTTCGGCTCAAATATGTTGCGATCAGTTTCCAACAAGGCAATGTAGCTTATTTAGTGTTGTGGTTTGTTCGGTCTATAGGGTGATAGGTTTTGATCATAGAAAGTCCGCCTTAAAGATGGTTTCTTCTATTGAAGATTTACCAGAGAGAGTCAAATTCTTTGTTGATGTTGAGAGGAGTAGCTCTAACGTCGTCTATGAGCATTTCGCTAGCAAGCTTGTTAATCTGAAATCTGGTTCTGTAAGTTGCCTGTTGTGATTTTAGTTTGATATCAGTGGCTTTGAGGTGTGGTGTTAAATATTGATATTTCTTCTTTTGTTTTGCTTATGATAAGGGGAAAGCAGATGAATTGTTGGACTTGAAAAATAGGGATAGTGTCGAGATGGTTCTTAAGTACATTGAAGATGTAGACCTTCGAAGATGGAGTTTGCCTGATATTAGAGCATTCAATGTGGGACTTAATGAAAAGCGCACTATGCTGAATTGCATCACTAACCCGCATTTTTATGAAGAGGTTGATTTGGATTGAACTCATCTATTGTTTTGTTATTCTTTAAGAATCTGAAGAAGTTACAAGCATTTTGGAATTTAGATTTTCCTTTCACATCCTTATTTCATTTCAGATGGCTTCTGTGTGCTGATATTTCTGTAATTTTTCCTTCTTGTAGTTACTCGAGATGAATGCTATAGATCTAATTTCCAAGGGAAAGTCTTACATATCCTCTCGGGAAGATGCTGCTAGTAAATTGCTGGACAAAATTTTTAAAGTTCGGCTTGGTAGAGGATTTTATGGCGAGTGCCTGGTAATCAGAAATTATTTTCTGTGGCTGTCTTTTCTATGTCCTTAATAGATCTTACAATGTCTCTCATTTTTTGGATAATATCAAATTCTGGAATTTCCCTCTTGATTCAGGGAGTTAGAGCAGATGGCCACTCCTACTTAAGTGATGAAATTGGAAAACAACTTAGCATAAAGAGCTCTGCTGCTGGTCTTAGGTATTTGAGGCATTGCAT
>JAOQMM010172070.1:0-10153 GCA_027563515.1 Erythroxylum platyclados | reverse complement strand
TCCCAGGCCCAAGAAGAAGCACCTGTGCTAGGAAGAGAGGAAGGCAGGTGACTAGTTTTTTTGCACCATGAACAACTCCTGGAGCTCAACCTTCAATTCGTAGTGCAATGCAATGCAATTAAGAGATGTGGCTCACAATGTCGATATGGCAGTAGCTAGATAGTGGTATGATACAGGTTTGTCATTCAATGCTTCTCAGTCATATTATTATCAACCTATGATAGATGCAATAGCCTCTTATGATCTAAGATACAAAGGTCCTTCGATTGATGACTTAAGAGGTAAACTTTTGAGTTGTTCTGTTTCTGAAATTAGAAGTTATTTGGTAGAAAGAAGAGTGAATTGGGTTATTTATGGATGTTCAGTCATGTTTGATAGTTGGACAAATAGGATACAAGAGCCTATTATTAATTTTTTGGTTTATTCTACAGATGGCTCAATATTCTTGAAATTTATTGATGCATCTGGCCTTATTAGGAATACTAAGACTTTGTTTGAGATATTTGATGAAGTTGTGAATGAAATAGGGCCAGAAAACATTGTTCAGTTTATTACTGACAATTATTCTGCTTATAAAGCGGCAGGAAAAAGGTTGCAGAATAAGTATAATGTTTTTGTTTGGACTCTTTGTGTTGCACATTGTATTGACCTAATGTTGGAATATAACAGATCCTAGGTATTTTCCTATTATTGACGAGACCATGTAGAAAGCTAAAAAGGTGACCAAGTTTATCTATAATTGTGCATAGGTATTGAATTTAATGAGAAAGGAATTTACCAATGACAGAAATTTGTGTCGTCCTGCTGTGAATAGATTTGCAACAAATTTCTTATCACCTCAGTCTTTTGTTATGATGAAGAAAGAGTTAAGACAAATGTTTACAAGTGATAAGTGAATTGCATCTCAGCATGCTAGGTCTAGTGTTAGAGTGGAGGTTTGTAGAATTATACTGGAAGATAGAGTATTTTGGTCTCAATGCCAATTTGTTATCCGAGTTTGTGAGCCTTTGGTGAGGGTGCTTCGCTTAGTTCGTAGTGAAGAAAAGCCAACAATGGGTTATTTGTTTGATGCTATGGACAAAGCGGCAGAAGCAATCAAGGCCAATATGAAACATAGGCCCTCTTTGTACACACCGTATCTTGCAAACATCAATGAAAGAAGGGAAAGACAACTTTTTTCTCCGTTGTTTGCAACTAGGGTGTTTTTGAATCCTAGTGTCTATTTTAGACCAGGTTTTACTAAGCAAGATGAAGTTAATATAGGAATGCTTTTAACTATTACAACAATTGTTGGCATTGATGCGATGTAAGATCTCTTAAGCTCACAAATGAAGCTTTATAAGTGTTCTTGTGGGGATTTTGGAATGCTGATTGTTATTCGACAAAGAGGAAAACTTTCTCTAGATATTAGTTGTTTCCTTTTTCTTATTTGTTGAAATTTAATTATCAATTTATTTTGTTTATAACACTACTTTTGTTATCTTACAACTTACAGTTTCGGTGGGATCAATTCGGAAATAGTGTTCCAGAATTGAAAAGGTTTGCAATTCAGATTTTAAGTCAATGTGTGAGTGCAACAGGCTGTAAACGAAACTAGAGCACATTTGAATTTATCCACTCCAAGAAAAGGAATAGATTGGAGCATAAGACATTGAATGACTTGATTTTTGTTCCTTACGATTTAAAGGTTCGGGAAAGGTATGTTATTGTCATTATTAATTTCGATATAATTTCTTATAATTTTCTAATAATTAAATTTTATTGTTTACTAGGAGACTTAATAGCATAAGTAGTTTAACTGATCCAATTTCCATTGATAATATTGATCTTTTGGCGGAATGGGTTTCTGAAGAACCAGAATTAGTAGATATCAATGACTTAGAAGATAATCTTGGATGGGAAAAGCATTAACATGTCATTTGGTACATTGAATTTGAATGATAATGATGATGAAGCTCCTTTTAATGATGAGAATTTTGTACCAAATGATAATTAGGGTCAGTACAGTTATAACAGGGGTCAGTGCAGTTATGGCGGGTATCTGTATCCTCCTTAGACGATTGAATTTCGTTCCAGGTTTTTGTTTTTCCTCTTCTTTTAATTTTACTTATATTTGATTTATATATTAAATTCTATTTATGTAATGTAATTATAAATGTTTTTATTTCAGGTTTGACTTATACTTGATTGTTTCCTTATTACGAACTCTTGTTGTAAATTGTAATAGTTTGAGAGTTAAGGATATTTATTATTATTTTTAATTTTTATTGGATGTTTTGATGTAATTATTATTTATTATGAGATGAAATTGTAATATTTTAAATACTTTGTATTGTTCTTAATTTTATAGTTGTATGATGATGATTGTCTTTTTTATATTAATTTTATATTTGTACAATTATTTTTAATTTTTATTGGATGTTTTGATGTAATTATTATTTATTATGAGATGAAATTGTAATATTTTAAATACTTTGTATTGTTCTTAATTTTATAGTTGTATGATGATGATTGTCTTTTTTATATTAATTTTATATTTGTACAATTATTTTTAATTTTTATTGGATGTTTTGATGTAATTATTATTTATTATGTGATGAAATTGTAATATTTTAAATACTTTGTATTGTTCTTAATTTTACATTTGTATGTTGATGACTGTCTTTTTTTCATATTAATTGTGGTTATTATTTATACGTGAAATATCTAAAAATTGTTGTTATTTCATATTAATTGTGATTATTATTTATTATTATAATTTTTGAAAACATGGTTGATGTAAACTTATAAAGTATGTATAACAGCACAATATGACAATGGACTATTTTGCAATTTCTAAAAAATCAGGGACTATTTCATAAATTTAAAAAATTAGCCGAAACGATACCCGGTATTGACCAGTATCGGTACTGTACTGTACCAGAATCCAATCCGGTACCAAATCCGGTAAGGTATTCGCAAATTTGGACTTAGCTGTCATATTCTCAAATTCTCTTCTTCCTCTCTTTTTCTTGTCTTCATCTCCCTCTCTACAACTTACACTTATCACAAAATAAATTAGCTACGCCTGTTTCCAATTCACAAGCTAAAGCCACATCATGATTCTTTGTCTTTTCACAAGGCTTTTTCTGCAACTTGCAAACCACAAAATTCCCCTGCATCAAGACCAAAGATAATGAGCTCACTCTAAGATCTCTTAATGAAATCAAATTGCAAAAGTAAATAAAAAACAGAAACCAATAAAGCAAATCCACAACTGAACACAACACCACATGAATTGCCACTTCAAGCAACTTCACCATCTCCAACACTTCTTTTACCAAGGTCAGGTGAATCCAAATCACAGTTCAAAGTTACTTACACAAACAGTGATGAATGAAGTTCAAAGTTTCTGAGAAATTGTAACGGATAAACTAGATTGGCCCTAAACTTTGCCTTTTCAAATGCTCAACAGTGCACATAACAAGCGTCTGCTGATACAACGAAAAAGATCGATCCAGCCCTTTCCAACTTAAACTAACATTTCTCATACATAGTATGTACAAGCACAACATCAAATTACCTGATTAAGCAAGTTAAAGTCATATTCGTGCATGACCCATTCGGTCCTCGTTCCTTTGGGATGACCAAGGTAGAAAACCAAAGTCCTCTTAGTACCAATCTGGTTCTTCGTACGCTTGGCTGTAACTTTGCAAGGCTTGCCGGTGGGTTTCCAGTAACCCGCCTCCGTCGTCCTGTTGAGTCGCTTACTCTTCGAGCACTTTAAGTCACGGAGACAGAAGAAATACCACACATGGTCCTTGGATCTTATCTTCGATTGGTCTTATTAAGATCAAACAATCCAATTAGAGAAAGAAAAAAACATTGAAAACGATGTAAGAAGACGGGAGATGATTATATACATACCGGGCAGGTCCCAAGGCTCGCACTTGCAGACATTAACAACGTTTATTGCCCGCACCTGGTTTTCGTGTCCGAGATTCTTGTATTTTAGGAAATGGGTCAGCAGCTCTTCGTCGGTTGGATGAAATCGGTATCCAACCGCCGGCAGTGTTTTATTGACCGCAACTGCCATAACTAAACAAAGCAAGACAGAGTAATTAAGAGTAAGAAAACAACGCAGTTTAAGGATTAGGTACAAACAAAAGCAAGGGACAGGGTTTAAGGAAGTTGGAACTGACCAGTTGAGATTGTAGAGCTCACTTCTCTTCCTAAAATGGTTAGTAAATATGATGGGAGACAGTTTGATTTTAGGATCGGAGTGGTACTGCTTGTATTGCAGAGACAAATTTAACTCCTTTTTAGATTCCGACACTGTTCATCACTCGCCTACTTCGTTGCGAAGTGGTTGCTAAAATAAATATGATGGCAGACAGTTTGACGTTAGGATCGGAGCGGTACTGCTTGTATTGCAGAAGCAAATTTAACTCCTTTTTAGATTCCGATACTGTTCATCACTGGACTCCTTCGTTGCGAAGTGGTTTCTAAACCCACACCTATTGGTCCGTTTACTGGGAGTGGATCCCGCCACAAACATACCTGAATAACATGTTTTTTCCTGTTTTCCGCAACGACCCCTTTTCACTTTCTCTTGGTGAACAAAGATGGATGGAGAACTTATAAGCTCATACTAAACGAGAACTTGCTTCCAAGATTCTATGGACCCCAAACCCCCACCCATGTTCCAGATTCAGTATTCTTTTGTTAAAGTTGAAAGCACCTTGTAATAACAAACACATCATGACATCTTAAGGTGAGTTGTTAATGGAAGTGTTCATTGGAGCTGAACAGATACATGATTCAATGGCCCTGGCAAAACTTTTTGATCCCTTCCGCCTAGTTACAAAATTTTATACCCAGAAGATATGGCCCAAAACGAGAGATTTGGGAGACATGGTACAATTGTATTTGTATGGTCTTTCATGTACAAACTTCCAATTCTATTGTCCATGTCGATATTCCCATGACCATCTTTATCTTTATGCTGCCGCTGCTGCTGTAGTACTGGCTAACTCCACTGAATACTTACAGGTGAAAAAACGACGGTGAGTCGAGCATGACCTTGACAACTTCTTTGCTTGGTGCGAATGAATTCAGGAGGGTAACACAGGAAGAACTTATTTCCTCTCATTCAAGATCAGTGATATACCAATAAAATGCGTAAGAAACATATACACACGTCCCTATGTGTAGAACCTGAAGCAATTCAGAATCTGACTTCTTATTTGTCGCCTAGTTGCAGGTTAACTGGCAATACCTTATATTAGACATCAACTCGCATCCTAACTGCTACCATATTTCAGGGAACCTTGTCAAATGATGAAGGAAGAAGAAGCAAAGCCATCGTAAGAAACTGTAATGCAGAATTAAGGTTGTAATCCATCTCATCATCGCCACGGAACGAGTTCAGGTGTGCTACTACTTGGGAATTTTCCTCCTGCAAAGAAAACCATTTTTTTATTAGTAGACAATAATTTTAGCTCCTCGGATCAAAGTTACGTGAGCATAATTACGATAATCTTTTTAAAATTCTATGTTTTTCACCAAAAAATAAAATAAAATAGGAGTGATGTACCTTGATCCATGAGTTTAATCTTAAATGAGACAAACCCTTCAAAATGATTAAATATGGAGAAACTTGATTTCTCTCTTGTTTCCCTCAATAAGCCTACTTTCTGATGTGAAAACGTAAAGAGAGACGTATGATCAAGAGAGATGACAAGTTTCTTTGAAATAGGTATCTTATCCGATTCCATCAAACGGAAAGTTAAAAAGACAAAATCTTATCTAATTTAATTAAATTGACCAATCAGAATTTAGCACTTAATATTATTAAAATCATAATTAATAATTTGCCACATATTATATATATAGGTTTTACATTCTCCCATATGACTCATTAATTGAAAAACGTTATATCATGGTTTAATAAATAAACATTCTGGGCATAAACTTTGCTAAATTCTTTAATGTTGATCACATCATAAATCACAATCAAACCAATATACTAATAAGAGTTGTAGCGGTTTCACATCTTAACAAACGACATAATTCCTTCCACGTACTACAATATTAGCGTTTTATTCAATATGATCTATAAATAAGAAATACATTAAAGGTCCAACAATAATATCTTATTTAATGACAAATCCTATCAACCAAATTTATTCATAAATGTATACTATAGAATAGGATTGACAAAAACGTAAACGTAAACATAAGTGAGCTCATAGTGTCAAAATACAGACATCATAAATCTCAATAATGGTATCTCATGATATCCATTCTTTCAACGTGTTCTTTAAAAACTTTCAGTGCCAATCCTTTCGTCAAAGGATCTGCAATTATATAGTTAGTGCTAATATGTTGAATTGACACTGTTTGTTTCTAAACTTCTTCTTTAATAGACAAGTATTTTAATTTCATATGTTTAGCACTTTTAGAATACTTGTCGTTCTTTGAAAAGAAAACTGTTGCAGAATTATGACAATAAATTTTCAGAGGCTTGGCAATACTGTCAACAACTCCAAATCTCAAAATAAAGTTCTGTAACCATAATCCTTGAATTGTAGCTTCAAAACATGCTACAAATTTAGCTTTCATAATAGACGCAGCAATGATAAACTGCTTCGCACTTTTTCAAGAAATAACACTTCTAGCTAATAAGAAAAGGTAGCCAAAAGTGAACTTTCTGATATCAATACAACTGGCAAAATCTGAATATGAATATCCAATCACTTCCAGATGACTGAATCTTTTATAAGTGAGCATATGATCTTGAGTATCTTGAAGATATTTCAAAACTTTCTTTGCAGCTTTCCAATGATCCAATCCAGGATTACTTTGATACCTGCCCAGCATACTGACAACAAAGCTAATGTCTAATCTGGTGTAAGTTTGAGCATACATTAGGCTTTCAACAATTGATGCATAAGGAATATTTGTCATTTGCTTATGTTCCAATTCATTCTTTGGACATTGATTAAGACTGAACTTGTCTCCCTTTTGAATTGGAACTACATTTGCAGAATAATTTTTCATGTCAAATCTCTCCACAACCGTATTAATATAAGTTTTCTGAGATAAGCCTAATAGTCCTTGTGACCTGTCACGGAATATTTCAATTCCTATCACATAACCAGCTTCTCCCATATCTTTCATTTCAAAATTCTCAAAGAGAAATTTCTGGTTGTTGTGTATTAAACCAAGATCATTAGTAGCTAACAAGGTATCATCAATATAAAGTATCAAAAATATGAACTTACTCCCACTAATTTTTAGGTATATACACTGATCAACGATGTTTTCTTTAAATCCAAAAGAGATAATAGTATCATTGAACTTAAGATACTATTGTCTGGAGGCTTGCTTAAGTCCATATATCGATTTCTTAAGTTTACACACCATGTCTTCCTTTTCTTCAATTGAAAAGCATTTAGGTTGATCCATATACTCGCCTTCCTCTAAATTACCATTAAGAAAGGTTGTTTTCACATCCATTTGATGTAACTCTAAATCGTAATGAGTCACTAGTGTCGTAATAGTTCTTAAGGTTTCTTTCTTTGAAACAGGTAAAAAAGTCTCCTTATAATCAATGTCATCTTTCTAATTATAACCTTTGGAAACAAGTCTAGCTTTATGTCTTTCAATATTGCCAAAAGATTCACGTTTGGTCTTAAAAACCTACTTACATCTAACTCTTTTACAACCTTCAGGCAATTTGACTAAATCTCAAACTTCATTATGCTCCATAAAATTCAACTCTTCTTTCATAGTATCAACCATTTAGTAGAATTAATACTTTCAACAGCTTGTGAAAACAAAACTGGATCATCTTTATTTCCTAAGTCAAATTCTAACTCTTGTAGATATACCAGATAATCATTAGAGACAGCTAGTTTTCTAAGTCTTTGAGACCTTCTTAATGCTATTTTTTGTTGTTGTTTTACAATTGGAACGTTAATTGCAGGTTCAATAGGTTTATTAACTACAGGCTCTTCATGAAGTGTTTGATAATTTATTTGTTGCTCATGTAAATTGTCAAACTGTTCTACAATTGTAGGAGTAACATTTATTGAAGAAGTCGGTAGGGGAACTTTAACTTTTATTTCTTCAATAACTACATTACGTGATCTTTCAATACTCCCACTAGTTTCACCATTCTCAATGAACCTAGCATTTCCACTTTCAAAAATTCTTGTTGTATGATTAGAACAATAAAATCTATACCCTTTAGACTTTTCTAGATAACTAATAAAAAATCTACTAATTGTTCTTGCATCCAATTTCTTTTCATGTGGATTATAAATTCTTACTTCCGCCGGACAACTCCAAATATGTAGGTTCCTTAGAGTATGTTTCCTTCCAGTCTATAGTTCAGAAGCAGTCTTTAGAACTGCCTTACTAGGAACTTTATTTAACAAATAACAGCAGACCTTAATGTATCATCCACAATGATAAGGGTAAAGACGAATTACTCCATTTCTCACCTCCGCTACATCACTTCTATGTTAACAACAACTTGGGGGACTAAATTTACCTTCTCCAAGTACTAAAACATCATTACTCTCAGTTACATTTTGATCATGCCCGAAATTCGGCATATGACTCGATTCATCTTCTACGTTAGGCATGTCACTGGATTCTTTTTCAACTTGCATAAAACAAACTCCACCTCTATTATTATTTAATTTTGGACATTATTTGATAATTGGACTTAATTAGGTTTATGTGGGACCCTTCCAAGACAAGTTTGATAAGATTTATAATCCTAATTAAGATGGGATTTAAATTTACAATCTATTTTGGGATAATGACTATCCAAAGAAGCGAAGTTTCTGGGAATTTGAATTGATTATGGCAGCTATAATGTGGCTGGGATTCACGTGAGCAGTGGGTTGAATGTTGTCATTTTTGGAAAGGAAAAATGATAGATGTTGGATGACTTGGAAGCTGGTATTTCTGAGGTGATATTTGGTAAGGTTCAGTAGTTGTTTGTGTTAAGATACAACTCCATCTGCTGCAAACTTTTTAGGTGTATCACGTAACCTGGGCTGAATGGTTTTTTGTTGCATTTTTCTTTGGTTGTTTTGTAGTTGATTAGGTGTTCTTGCACCTGTGATTTTTCTCTTGGTTTTTGCTTGATTTGACTAGGTGAACTGTGATCATGTGTTGTGTTTTTGGTTGATTACGTGACTTTCTCCAGCTGGGTATTCTTCTAGTCTTCAATGACAATTGAGGGTGGCCTTTGGGAATTTTACAGTTGACTTCTTTTCTGGTTTACAATGTTTGTTGGACTGATTGGGTGTTAATTGTGGTCACTTTGGTGGCTGTTGATAGTAGAGGTGGTGTGCAAAAATTCCAGCAGCATTCTACGACAATATTCTTAGTGAACAACTTTCCGATCTGTCATTGAAGGAGCTGAATTTATTAAGGAAGTTGTTTTTCTTATCTCAAGTGTATTTGTTTATGTTCTTTATTATTTTAATCACTTGATTTATTGTTTATTATGTTTATCGTTAAAAGTTGTTGAGAAAATTCTTTGTTGAGGTTAGCACGAGTTGGTCATGTTATTGGGTCTGATTACTTTCACGGGGTTGTGAGGATGAGGGATAGTGTCAAGGGTTGAGTGAGTCTGCTCGATAAAGCCTTGTATAAAACTATTATCGTTAGTGAAAGTATTAAGCTAGGTAAGGGCCCCATAGACGTAAGCAAAGTGTGCCAAATTGTTTTAACAAATTTCTGGTGTTAATTTACATTTATGCGTTTAATTTCTCTGTCCTTGATTATGTTAGAAACAATTGCGGCCAAATCAGAAAATTTGTGAAACTACTACATCCTTTGGGAATTTCAATTGGTATCAGAGCGGCTCACCAAATCAGAACTTGGTACAGCAAGTTGGTGCAGATTCGTGTTTTGCGAATATGGTTACAAGAGAAGGAGCATCAATTACTAGGCCTCCACTGTTGGATGACTTCAATTTTCCTACATGGAAATCTCGGATGAGAGTTTTTATTCAGGCACAGGAAACAAAAGCGTGGAACTCAGTGTTACATGGTTGGACACATCCAGTTATAACTGATGACAAGGAAGTAGTAGTACCGAAAGATCCATCTGAGTGGATAAGAGCTAAAGAAGAGAGAGCACTTAGAAA
>JAOQMM010171826.1:0-10168 GCA_027563515.1 Erythroxylum platyclados | reverse complement strand
CAAGAATTGAACCTGACGAATGAATTAAGTCCTAAACTTCCTCTAATACTGAGTCGCAAGGCTCGATGATAAAAGATTCTTCCAACTAGACCCGAAATGCAAGTTCCGCAATATCATCATCGACTAAAGCTAAGTAGCTAAAGATATATTAACCAATTAATGCCTTTTCTTTCATTGCTGCAGCTGGATACTTCGTTTTGGTGGCAACGTTTGCTGCCTTGGCTGGTCAGCATGTGGTGAGAAGGATAGTTGCGGTACTTGGGAGGGCATCGATAATCATATTCATATTGGCTTTGACAATCTTCGTCAGTGCTATTAGCTTAGGTAAGAGGCTACTTGTCCCTGGAACTTCATTACTATATATTAGGAAAAGGACCTCTTGTTTCTTCTTGATCTGGTTTTACGTGTTCATATCATACCACCTGCAGGTGGAGTAGGAATAGCCAACATGGTTGAGAAGCTGGAGAATCGAGAGTATATGGGGTTTGAAAACCTGTGTCACCAATCCTGAAAGCGTTTTCTCACGAGGAGGACGATGGGACCTCTTAAGAAGATTTAATCATGCTTCCTATATGAGTTTTATTTGTCAGTGGACATTTAAGTACTGTAAATGATGTGACAGACATGTCTGGCGTGCTTCGTGTTTCTACCTTTTGTTCGATTAGAATTTTGTTATTTAAAAAGCTTGCAATAATTAAACCTGAAATCAGGTATATTGAAGCAAGGTTGCCATCAAAAGAAGTAATAAACCCACTGCTCAAAATAGTTATCCCAAAAACCTAAAACAACAAGAATTGAAAGGAGATGAGTAAATGAGCCTAAAAAGTTGAAAAATTTAAGCAAATTGACTCAAAAGGGTCTAGTATAAAAATGTAGGAAATGTGGCAATTATAATCATAATATCAGAAAAAATAAGAATGAGGGTTTAACTTAACCTACTCAGCAATCTCTACAGGTTAAAACATTTTTTTTATTATCAAACTTTGTTTTAATTACTATGTATTGCTTCATATATCTAATGATATTTGTTAATTATCAAGTTAACAGTGATATTTATGTCATATTTGTTAAGCATCACCAAGGTCTCTTCACAAGTGTTTGGTTATAATATAGTTGAACATATTATTGTACCGAGTCAACATAGCAATATTGTGAGTATACGAACGTTCATCACATTATTGATAGCTTTAACAAATGAATACTGCTAACGACATGTGTGTTTGTAGGTTGCTGTCTCTCCACATCTTAGTAAATAGAAGTATAGAGAAGTTGATCTACATTCATTCAAGATATCTTTTGAACCAAGAGTTCTAAGGTTTAAAGGATAAACTAGCATCACTTCCCGATAGTTACAAACCTAAGTAATAAGGAGGAGAGCATCATTAAATCAACCAGTACATGATCAACTTTCTCAGTTAAGTGCAAATGAGGGAAACAATGTGGTTGATTCCCAGACTATATATTAATGTTGTCTATGTGTTGCTGGAACTTTAGTTATTGAATTCAATCACTTTTGTATATGGACTGATAGATCCAATCACTTTTGTATATGGATCGATAGATGTTGTGGTGTCATTATTTAATTATACTACGCTGATTATTTATTATGATATAATCACTTTTGCATATACTTGTTGATGATTTTTACAACTATTAATTAGCTATCATTAAGACATCTTTATGAATAACAAAATAATAAAGACAAAGCACAATACATTACAACTTAGTTTAAATAAGGGTTTTTCATTCATCATGATTCAAGTTTTAATCAAAATACTACAAGTTAGTTCCACTTGCTAACAACAAACCATATTATAACACTCACCATAAGCACAAAAAACCTATTACGATAATTACTAAAATAAATTTCAACCCAATTTTCTCTTTTGTCAACAAAATATGTCTTCTTTCATTAGCTTTGCTCCTCAATTTTCAACATTGTATGTGATTCAATTGTGGTTCATTGAGCCTCCTTCTTCAACATGCCTACTTCTTTCTTTAATTTATGAATTAATTCAACAACTCTATCACTAAATTTGTCATCATACCACTTGAAAAAAATCACATCTTCCAATTTGAAAAAAAATTAATAATTAATAAGATAAAAATTAAACATATATACAAACAATTTTACATTATTGAAAAATAAATTTAAAGGATATTTAGGACATCTATAAAATCTTCTTCTTAGGTTATTATCGCTCCATGAAGTTCTTTACGGGGCTTTTAAACCACAATAATACGCCATATAACCATCATTTGAATTTAATGTAGTATTGCTAAAGACATCGTGTCTATAGCTTTAGGTGGTTATTGCAAAATTGTATTAAGACAAGAGATTATAATCACTCCTTATAAAAGTAAAGAGCGAATGTCTAGATAAATGTAAAGGTAGAATCTCAACAAGGTCTAATAAAATTGTAATATATTATGCAAATTACTAACCAATACGTCTACTATTCTCAATAAGGTTTAATAATCTCAACAACGAGCAAATTACTACCCTATAGGTTGATTTCCTAGCTAATCCTTCACTAACATACATGAAAAGGTAGAATCTCAACATTAGAAAAAGAAATGGTAACTAAATCTAAACCTTTTTTGTTATAGATACATACACACAATCCTATAAGCATGACTAGAGGCACCCAGAGATAAGTAAATGAACATACTATCCACTTAAACATAGGTAACACAACATCATTTAAACCTTATGTAAAGTCCTCATTGTCAGAAGTTTGATGTCAAGGAAAAAAGGATGCAAGTCGTTTAGGAAATAGAGCATATATAGACAAGATCATATACAAGTGAGGTTAAACAACATTAAATGGGCAGTAGAATGTATTTTGCTTGCTTACATCATTAAAGAGATGTAGAAGCCCAAACTAGCAAATCAAAAGGCATACATTTCTCCAACATATCATCCTTACTCTTGAGTTAACTATCTTCCTCCATCTTTAAAGGCCCATAATTGTTCCATACTTTCCACATCCTTATCTTTGTTTTTTAACAAATAAGCGCACTAACCATACACCTAAAAAATTTAATTGAACTCTATTAGAACCCAATCACTAAACGACTAATTCAGCATTCTCAGGCAATAGAATAATGTACATTAATAATGGAGTATGAAATACAGTAGCTCAAATAAATTATAATATCAATAAGAGAAATGCAGAATACACAATATAATGTCCCCAAACTTGACTATTTGAGAGGCCAATACTCTCCCCAGCCTATGGCTCAATCTGACAATGATTCTTCTTAGTTAATATTTCATTTCCTTAGTCTTATTATTTCCTATAATTGCTATAAAATCTTCCATCCGCTCCCACATGACCAATAAAAATTCCCAAAATCAATGTAAGGAAGTAGATGCCTTAAAACTATGAATAAGTACCTTAATGAGCAGGACACTCGAGAAAAATGAAGTTTTGCCCATATGTGCACGAAAAGACGCAACACGCAACATAGTTAAGAGCTTGAGGATGGATTTTTTCCTATCTTTTTTCTCAGAAATTTGTTAGAGGTGTGCAGGAGGCAATTGAATGTGTTATTGTGATTGGGCCTACTGCTGCTGTGATTAAACTAGTTGAAGAGCGAGTGAGATTTTTTTCAAAATTGTTAACGAAGTGAGAGAGTTAGGGATTTGGTTCTACAATCATTTGAAGAATTAGGGATTTTGTGATTTGGGGATTGTGAATATTGTGAATTAGGGATTTTATGAGCATAAAACAATGAGTAGTGGATGGATTTTATGAAGGATAACATGGTGAGAATTGAAGTTTTGGGATCCATTTTCATTTAAATAAAAAAAGCCACATCAACAAGTGTTGGGTCCCACTAATGTGCACAAATTTTTAAAAAAGTCACGTCGTACATGATGTGGCATTTCATTGACAGAGGGTGACCCGTTAGATTGTTCGTCCTTATATCGAATGTTTTGTAAACATTGGGGTTCAAATTAATAGCTTCGAAACATTAGGATTCAACTTATATTCTGATGCAAATGTTAGGGTTTAAAATACACTTTTGGCCTAAAAACATATGCAAACCATTTATAAAATATCTTTTGTAATGAATAATGTGGACTAAATCAGTCTAAACTATATTTTTTTTAATATAGAAGATGCTTTGCATATTTTAAATATTTGTTCAAATGTTTAATTTAAAAAACTTTGTAAGCCTGAAAAGTGCAACCCTATAGTAGGAATAAGTTTTAAAATCCAATTCATTGTGATGAACAACATCTTTAAAATTAAATACAAAGGGTAAAGAATATCTTAAAATTGAAGTTCACATCATATGTTAAAGAATCTTTGAATTTTGTACTAACAAGACCTAAATGAAAGTTTTGCCTACTACAACTTGTCTCATGAATCTTAAAGAATGGTTAATATTTCTTGCAAGAGCATGCTCCATATGCATCTTGATCATGAACCTTATTTTGATAAAATTGAATTTGTATTTTAGTTGAATTCAAATTATGATAATGCCTTTATTATAATGACTAATTTCAAACAAATAATGAGAATTGATTATCTTTATCAATAGTTCCTACATATGGATTGTGTGGATTATGGATATGTATTTTAATTATGATCTTCGGTAAATCAAAATTGTGTTTTGGTTTTAGTGTTTGTTTTTGAAAAAAAATTATAATAAAAATTGACAATGTAATATAATGTTACTTTATCATATGTGCTACATGCTTATCATATTAAGTTATTATTAATATCCTTATCTTATTAAAATCTTTTAAAAGATATGTTAGTGATAAACAACATATTATTTGATCGTAAATGAGAACTATGGTATTTATTATGAAGCAATAACATGATAAGCTTTTACAATAAATGGGTTAACTATTAATTTAAATAATGGTTGAAAAGAGTCGATCTCTTTTGATCAAAATCATGTTTAGATACATTAATCACAAAGCAAACTAGACATCATTTTTTATCCCAATGAAAACCAAAACCAAATTGATATTCAGACAAAAAATGAATGTTAAATTTGTATACCAACAATGGACAAAACAATCATAAAACTCACAAGCAACAACCACTGTAGAGTATCGAAAAACAAAAGAAAAGCACCATTAAAACCTTCATGTTTTGCTCTTAACACCAATGTAATTTATGAAAATACTAAAACCCACCACAATAGCAGAGTTCGTGAAAATAGAATGTAATAAGGCAATAAAAACTTAATTAGATTGTGAAACATTACAAATGTGTTCATGGAGAATTTGTTCCTGAACAAAACCAACAGCCAAATACATATGAAGCCCAAACAAAAGGGACAAGAAGACGGTGGTCTGAAAGTCCCCATAGACAGGCCATGCATTGGTGAGTAGCAGTAATTGGGAGAAACATCCTCTCTGCTCTCTAAGACTCTATTGCCACTATTAGATGGGAATGAAAGCTTCATTATTCTATTTGCTTCCATCGAATGTTTGTACTTTCACTAGCTATAAAAACGGAGGTAGTGTGAATCCATTGAGTTTTTTATTAAGGTGGTTACTCCTATGGTGACTGCTTCTTCCAATGATTATGGAGGTTTTTGGAGACTTAAAGACTGCAGAAAACAAAATTACTTGAAGTTAGGTTTTCTCATTTAAACTATAGGTTAGGCTTACTTTAGACTCATTCAAACAAGCTAATTATGATAATATCTGGGTCAAGTATTTTAATTCTTTTAGGCTATAAAATAATATAAGATAAATGGGTTAAAATGATTTGGACTTGAATGAATTTTGGTATGGGATTAAATGACATGATAAGTAGGAATACAAGTTAAGGCTTGTAGATTAAATGATAAACTTATTTAATTATAAATAAGCTTCTAAATTTATATATATGGAAAATATGAATGAATTTAATAATAACTATAAATATCGAATTTAAAATTTGATTAATGAGTTCAAACTTTGGTATTCAGGGTGTTTAAGGCAACGAAATATGGTAGGTTGGTTATCAAGGAACTCATACATCATGTTGTAGGGGTAAAGAGGACTAAAATAGTATTATGTCCTTAAAGATTGTGGTGAAAGGTGTTATTTGAGCTACCTTTTATATAAACCATCGTGTTCTATACAAGATTTTTCAAAATTCCATGAAGGCATCTCTATCTTTCACTACATAGATGGCTACTTTTAAATCTACAATTTATAAAGGATGTGATTTAGTTAGAAAAACAAAACAATATACATTCATATAACAAATGTCTATATAATGAGATTGTAACTTTTTGGGCTCGCTACAATCACGAGCAAAGTGATCCGTATTGCCACAATTAAAACACTTGACTTTATTCATGTTTTGCTTTTTGAAACAAAGTTTTCCTTTTCCATACTGGTTCATATTTGCCTTCTTTGAATTATTAGTATAGTGGGGATTTCTCTAACCTTTTTTCACTGGGGCTCATTATGATGCTTATGCTTCCAGTTCATAGCTCTATATGAGCTAGAACCAACTGCCTATACCTCGGAGGACATATTAGAGGCTTCAAGATGTTCTTTTTTAAGTATGAGATGCGTCATAGTTGTCTTGATGCTCTCATTATGAGTTAGATGCATCTTCATATGCAACCAACTTTGACGTAATGAACAAATTATGGCTTTTACTTACTGCTCATATGTTAATTGTGACCCACATTACACAATTTACCTATCATGTTGGACACATGCCTTAAATGTTTTTACATTGTGTGATCTAATTGTTTGTTATATATGTCAAACTTGATAGTAAGTGACCTTATTTTAGTCATGGAGGTCCTTCTAAAACATACAGTTAAAGTGGACCATATGTCCTTAACAGTTTTAGACTTGTGAAACTCACGCATGATATCATTATCCATAGTGCCTAGCAATGTAATAAGAGCCAGTGAGTTCTTTTTCATCCATATTTTATAAGCATTATGATCCATTTTGTATTGGGTTGTATTGCCTTCCTTAGGAATGTCAAAAGTTATGCTTAATGGTTTGAGAGTCTCTTACTCCTCCAGTAAATGTTAGATTTTCATGTTCTAAATCTCATCATTGTCACCATTTAATTTCTTACCCTTGTTGAGTTCAGCGACAATATTCTTTGATGCAGTAGTCATAATTGAAACACAAAGTTTCTATACAAAGAAATAGTATATATGCTTGTCATGTCATACATGTATATTTTGCAAATGATTAGTTTTTAATTATCTACAAAATTGAAAGAGCACACACGTTCTCAATCATCGTTCATATGATAAATGAATACCAATTATCGTACTTAAGAAGAATTGTCAAGTAATATTTATATAATATACGTATTAATAATTTGAACTATATCAAACTTGACATACATAAATAAATATAATCCATATGAAATTATAATTATTCCATTTTTAATTACCCATTTATAATTATTATAGAACTAATGAAATTAAATTATGAATTAGAAACTTCTTACTAATTCTCATACTAATAATTTTAGTTTAATTAGAAACCCATTTCTAATTATATATTGTTTAAATTAACTAATTTAATTCAATTAGAAACTTATTTGTAATTTATTATTAAACTCATAAACTTTAAATTTAATTAGAAATTTATTTCTAATTAAGATTTAACTAATTAACAACAACAACAATAACATCCCATTAGAAGTCTCGCTAATACGCAGGATCTGGAAAGGTATAGAAGTACGCAGCCTTATCTTAACTGGTAGAGAGACTATTTTCGATAGACCCACATAAAAAATTAAATAAATATATAATCTATAAAAATAAAATAAAATGATAATGAACAAATTTAATAAAGTTACATATTAAAATAATAAAGTAATAATGATAAAAATAAAATAAAATAAAAATAGACATAAAAGATAATAATAATAAAATAATAAGTAAAAATAAATAAAAAATAAAATAAACACATAAAAAGGTAAATAATAAAAATAAAAGATAAAATAAGTAAATAAATACAAAAACAAGAAAAAAGACAAGTAAATAAATAAAACAATCAAGCAATTACAAGAAAATATTTTGGCTAAGTAAGGAAATACTTAGGCTAAATAACTAAGAAAGAAGTACTACATATTAAATGTTTAGGCTTAATACAAGACATCAGACCCGAAGGAAAATGTTTAGAAGACCTATGAGAAAAAGAACGAACTTTCTATGTGAGATCCTTTACCCATATCCTAGTACGCTAAAGTTTTTTTTATTGAGGATCACGTCCTTGATAAGTTTCAATAGAGTCATAACATTTTTTATCACCCCTCCCCCCCACCTAGTTCTTCTTGGATCTTCCTTTTTTTCTCTTATAGTCCCTAAGTACATTCTTCTTGCATCTTCTCACTAGAGCGTCAGGATGTCTCCTCTTAACATGTCCAAACCACATAAATCTTGTCTCTCTTAATTTTTCATTAATATTAGCCGCCTTTAATTAGTCTTTTACCATTACATTTATGATCTTATCTTTTCTAGTAGGGTTGCACATTCAATAGAGTATCCTCATCTCCGACACCATTAACTTGTGACTATGTACCTGTTCGATGGGCAAACACTTCACCCTATAGTGCATTGCTGACCTAATTGATAAATGATAGAATTTACCTTTAAGTTGGATTGGTATCTTCTTGTCACATAAAACTCACGATACACTTCTCCGTTTAGGCCATCCTGATATGATACGATGGACAATGTCCTTATCAGTCTCTTCATTGCTTTGGATGATAAATCTTAGATACTTAAAAAACTTTTTATGTGGTTTAAATTTTGAACCAATATTTACCTCCATATCATAAGCCACCCTGAGGCTCAAAAAGTTAAATTATAAGTACTTAGTCTTAGTCATGCTTAATTTTTAACGTATCCCCTCAAAGTTCTATATTGACATTGACATCCTCTTTTGTCTCATCCATTAAAACAATGTCATCAGCAAACAACTTACACCAAGGCACATCCTTTTAGATATTCTTGGTGAGCTCATCAATCGCTACTATAAATTAAAAATAGGCTCAATAAAGAGCTTTGGTGTAGCCTAATATTAACAGAAAATTGTTTTGTATCTCTTCCTAATGTTCTTACTCTAGTCTTTATACCTTCATACATATCCCTAATAACCCGTATATAGGCTCTAGGAACTCTCGTAACTTCTAAACACTTCCACGTGATTTCCCTAGGTACACTATCATAAGCCTTCTCTAAATCAATAAAAACCATGTGTAGGTTACACTATCTTCTCCTATAGTATTCTATTAATCTTCTAAGGAGATTTAAAACTTTTTTCGTAGATCTTCTTGACATGAAACTAAACTGATTCTCCTAAATATGTGTATCTTTTCTCGATCTCTTCTCAATCACCTTCTTCCATAACTTCATGGTGTGACTATGTAACACCGGATTCCGGAGCCTCAACACTAGTATATACTCCGAGAGACTCTTATCTGTTATAATACATGTTGGAACCCTTTTCTTGTGAATGTTGGAGATATGTATATTCTGTTATGCATCATTAAAAACTGTAAGTTCATCGGTGTCGAAAATCTTGGAGATTTCTAAGGTATAAGTTTTATATATGAAAATTCGAGTCCCTTTGGATGGATATGGGCATAGTGGCCGAGATATATGCATTCTAATGCCTTAAAGGAGATTAGGCATGATTTATAGACTTTTGGACACTTAGAAAGCTTAATTGGAAAAGTTGATGTACATAAGGGCTTATTTGCAAATTGTCAAAAGTTAAAGGACTTAATTGTAATTTTCCAATTTTTGGAGGACCAATATGTAATTTCATAAAGTTGAGGGGCTTGTTTATAATTTTCAAAAGTTCAGGGACCAAAATGGAAATAAAAGTTTTATTTGTTCTTAAATTTTGGGCTTGATTGCAAATTTAGGAAAAAGTTTTGAGGGTATAATGGTAATTTTACATAAACTAAAGGTATTTTGGTAAATTACCCCATTTAACCTTTTAAAAGTCAAATCCTACACTTCTCCACCTAATCCACGACTTCTTCTTCTTCTTCTTCATTAAATTTCCATAAAAATACAAGAAAAAGAAAAGAGAGAGAGAGAGGAAAGAGAGAGAAAATTTGGTCATCACATCCACTCTTCATCCTTTGATTTTTCTTTCCCAACTAAGGTGTTCTAGACTAATTTGATGCCAAGGAACTCAAATCTAGCCTTA
>JAOQMM010171720.1:0-10174 GCA_027563515.1 Erythroxylum platyclados | reverse complement strand
GTGCCCTTTGTTGGAATTGTGGTTGCTGCTGATGAAAATCTGGCCTTTGATTTTACCTCCGAACCGGGTTGGGGAAGTTTAGACCTCCATTGGTCTCCAGAATGTATGTGCTCTACCCCTTATTTTGCTCCCGAAACGATTCCTCCTTTTTTATCCGTTAAAATGTTCTATTTATACTAAAAATTAGTTTTCGGAAGTAGCCCAGATCATGAAAGTCAAGGCCGTGCACTTTGGGTCACGACTGTGAATTTTGAGTCACGACCTTGAACTTTGATGCAAGGGCATGAACTTTGCATTGCATTCTATACTCTTCATTTTATGGCATTTTCTTGTCTCCTCTTCACTCTAATCCTTCTCCTTATTCCATGAAGACAATTGGGTGTGAATCTCAAGAAGATGGGTCAAAGAGTGTGCTTTCAACTCACTTTAGCCATTATGCTTCCAAATTGTACCTAAGACCAAATATGAACTAAAGTGAATGTCTTAAGCATTTTAAAGCATTAATCATTAAGTGTCAAGGATTAAATTTATAATCAATTAAGCACATATCAATTATTACAAACAACTACATAGTACCATCATATATCAATACAATTTAATTCTGAAGAGAGCTTATCACAAAATATATTGATGTGTAATCTAATAGCATTTAACAACTCCTCTGTGAATGTCTCAAAACTCCTTTCTTTATTGTTGAAAGTTCACCTATTTCTTTCATCCTATATGTTCCACACAAGGTCAGATAGAGTAATATAGAAACACCATTTGATGTCCTTCTTGATATGCTACAAAATTTTGATTCCAATTGACAATTTGTTGCTAATCATCCAAGAGGTTGATGATAGCACATTTATGTAGTATTAGTTTCCATGCTTCTTTAGTGAGTTGCATTTGAAGAATAGATGAAAGGCACTCTCCATTTGCAATTTAGAAAGAGTACACCAAATTTTCATGCAATTAAAATTGGTAAATCTCTTAATGGTGGGTAATCTATCATTGATGGCTCTCCACTGAGTAGTGGCAGCTCTAGGGAGATTAAACTTGCACCAAATAATCTTATACCATGGAATACAATTGAGATTCCATTTAAAAACTTCCTACATGATATATTACTAAAAGTTCCATTGCTAGATGGGCACCACTAATTTCTTTCTTCCATATTCTCATGTAACAATAATATGTTAAGTTCATTTTGCATACTCCTATTAGAAACTCTTGGTAAGATCTCATTCTTATATAGTAAAGCATCTTTAACATTCTAATTTCCAGGAATCCTGCCTTTTAGAGCTTGTAAGTCTCCTAAATTCATTAAAGGTCCTCTTGCAATCCAATTTTTATGCCAAAAAAAAGTGTTGTGTCCATTCTCAACTTTCTTGCTAACGTGAGGTTTGATTGTTCTTTTAAACATGAGAATTTCCTTTAAAGTAGCTAAAGTGTTTTTTGTCAAAAGATCAATTTCCCATATGTTGTTACCTACCTTTGATGTAATAATTATATACTCATTTACACCATAGGGAGTTATAATCATCAATCAACTTCCATAATCTCTTGACAAGCATGTATGTATTTAATAGTCTCAAGGGAATTATGTTCAACCCTCCTTACCTTTTTAGATTGTACACCTCAGAACACTTGATAGTAGCTCTACATTCACTATCATTAGATCTGGACCATAGGAATCTTTTGAGCATTTTATCAATTGTTTTGTTCACAACTTTAGGAATAATAGACATGTAGTGCAGTATATGTTAATTGAATTCAAAATAGCTATGATTAACTGAGCTCTACCAGTTAGTAATAATGTTTTCATACTCCATCTAGAGATTTTTTTGTGTATCTTATCCATTAATGGTTTTAAGCTTCCATAACTTAATCTTACTTTAGCAATTGGGATTCCAAAGTAAGTGACATGTAAATGCAGCCCTTTGAATCTAGTATTGCCTCTCACCATATGCTCCTGATCAAGGGCATTCTTGGAAATGTAAAAAGAACACTTGTCAATATTTACATAAAGTCAAGTTAACATGGTAAACATTAAGTCAAGTTAGCATGGTAAACATCTTAATGTCCTTCATCACTGCTATTAACAAAATTCTATCCATTCTTGCTAAGATAATTAAATCATTAGCAAAGATATGGTTAGTGATGCCCATTCTTATGCACTTGTAATGAAACTTAAAATGCTTATTTCTCCGAACAATTCAATTCAAAAGTATGTTAAAAACTTCCATGATAAGAGCAAAGATGTATGGTGAGATTGGATCACTTTTTCTAATGCCTTTGAAGTTGTTAAGTGTCCTTATAGGTTATCCATTAATAAGTATGATGAACGTAGGAGTAGAGAAACATAGTTCATCAACTCTATGAAACATTCTAGGAACTCCAAAGCTTTCATAATGTCACAAAGGGATTTCCAATCTACATTGTCATATGCGTTCTTCAAATCCACTTTCATGATATAATTCTTTCCAATCTTATTACTAGAATATCCCTTCATGAATTCTTGCATAAGCAAAATAATGTCTCCCATCCCTCTACTAGGTATGTAAGCCTCTTGTATACTGTCAACATGATTAATCAGGACTTTCTTAAGCCTATTTTCTAAGAATTTTTTATATAATTTTTTTAAAATAAAGTTACAACAAGAAATAGGCCTAAAATTCTTAAAAAGTTTTTGTTCTCCACCTTTAGGAATTCGAGTGATGAAATTTTTATTAATCTCTTTATGCAGTCTCTTCTTCTCAAAATATTCAAGAACTACATCATGTCAATAGCTTCAATGATTGGCCAGGTTTTATAAAGAAAAACATGTTGAAACATCTAGCCCTAGCACTTTATGAGGATTTAAAAATTTAACCACCTAATCAATCTCATATCTAGTTACTAGTTTGGATAGAATTTCTGCCTCTTATATAGAGATGCAACCTTCCATGATATTCGTCAACAAATCAACTAAAGACTAAGCATGATTGGGAGCATTCATGTAACTAGAAAAGTAGTCATAAGCCTCCTCAAGCAAAATTTCTTTCTTAGAAATGGTTTGGTTATTAATCAACATGTTGGAGATTCTATTAGAGCATTTTATGGTTAACATTGATATGTGAAAGAAGGAGGATCCCATGTCACCAACCTTAAGCCATTCTATTTTGGATCTTTGCTTCATCATTGAATGATCATAAGGTAGAGCCTTTAATAGGATATACATTGCTTGTTTTTCTTTTTCCCTAAGTGTAATGCAACTTGGATTCCTATAAAGTTCATCCTGAGCTAAACTTATAGTCCTCTTAATAGTGATTACGAGATGAGGCATATTGCCTACATTTTCCTTGTGTAGTTGCTTAAGAATATGTTTAAACAATTTTATTCTCTGCAAATATTTGTGTGTTGTTTGGAGCCATGAAATTTAGCCTTGATCCCAGACCATAATGCATCTTCCAAACCTGGTAACTCAACAGGGAAGTTGTTAAATCTAAAGGGAATCTTGAAGCTTACAGAATCTATAATGGTGATGGCTGGTGAATGATTAGATAAACATATGTTGGAGAACATTATGTAGCTGTTTGGGAATTGTTGGAGCTATTCCAGATTTGATAAACTTCAATCTGGTTTCTTCCTGATGAAATTATCACCATATTGTTTGTCACTTTATGTTAAGAAGTTTCCCTTAAAAGCAACATAAAAAACTTGAATATCTAATAAACATTGTCTTAGATCCAAGTAAGGAATCCTATATGCATTAGAGCCTTCAACTTCTTCTGGAGCCATGATTACATTGAAATCTCTAATTAGCAACCAAGGCATTTGTTTGTGATTGGAAAGTCTCTTGATCCTATGCTAAAGCCGACTTGTTTGATATACATTATTGTGAACATATATGAAAAAAAAAATTCTAGCAAGATATCCTTGTTGTTTTACAAGACAACTCAACATGTACTAATTGATCTATGATGCAAGAGGTAGAAATTTCAATAGAGTTACTGTTGTAGTAAACCAGAATTTTACTATTAGGGTGCTGATTATAGTTTATGACTTACTTTCAATTGATTTTAGGCATTTTCAAAAGATCACAATTTTCTACTTTGATTTTGGATTCTAAAACAATCAATAATATATGGCTTGTTCTTAATAATAAAGTCTTTGATTAGTAATTTCTTAATAGGAGCATTTGCTTCTTTAATATTCCATGCATCAATCTTTATGATTTGCTACTTTGAGTAGGTAGTTTTTTCTTCCTACTTAATTTCCTCCTCAATATTGTTTCAAACTCTTTCTCAAGGGTAGTGCAATTAAGAATTTTTCCTATATCCTTACTAGCAATTTACTTTTCAAGCTTTTCCAACTTTGGAGTGACATAGTTTTTTCAACTATTTTTTGATCAATTGATTGATGTCCTTGTTCCACCACTTCAGTCTATTATTAACTCATTTCCTTCTTTATCAATTTTAGAATTATCTTAAGTTTTCTCCATGTCAAGATTTGTTTTACTGGTTTGATTAAGCATTTTAACTTTATGTAACTCATAAGTTCTTCATATAAACATGTCTTGAACTTCCTGCCAGTAAGGATTCATTTCATTTTTTATTTCTCAGTACCAGGCTTCCACGCATAAGTTACTTTCAAGCTATCCTCCATGGTTTCAAGCCATTCATTCAACCTCACAATAGGAACAACATTGGTAAAATGAGTCATTAAGCTTAAAAGAACACAAAATTGTGAAAAGTTGATCCTAGTGACCTCAGTTATTGCCTAGTCCATGTATATTGGCTTGCCAATATAGTTTGCAAGACAAATAAAACCATTGGTTGTCCAATATTCTAGAGGAACTCTATTTATGCAAATCCATATAGGTATATTCTCCTATTTGATTTCTTTAATGTTTAACCCTAGTCTCCACATCTATAGAAGAAGTGGTTTGTTTTGAACATGCCAAAGTTCTACTTCGCGTACCTTGGTTGCAACTTCCTTACATGAAAATTTGAAGAAAAATGAATCATCATTGTTGACCGAGATGTCTGTCAAATCGTGCTATTTCTAGTTAGTATATTCCTATTGCTTCATCATAGGAAATGTAACTCTCTTTTCAAGGAAATGGCCTATTAAAGTTGCGCACCATTCTTGTGCATTGCCTTCAGCACTTCGATAGAAGGAGAAACCACATCCTACTAATCAATTATGCTTTGAGGAAAGTAGTTTAATATGGCCTCAAGAATGTTGTCACTAACCACTTGCACCCAAGTTTTCCTAATGTTTGAAAAGTTGGCAATGCCAGGAAGTGGATCAGGTAAAGTTGGGGTGCAGGTTGGTTTGAAAAACCTAGTGTTTAAGTAGGAAAAAGAGTTAGGAAATAATTTGAAGCATACATTTGACTAGCAGATAAATGTAAGATACAACAGATAAAAGTTGTACAAGATAGATGAAGATGAATGACAGTAAAAACTACAAAAAGTAAGAGAAGTAGCAGGAGCAAGGAAGATAGAACAAAGAATACAAAGAATTCAAAGAAGAAGAAAACCAGAGTGTAGGAGAAAGAGGGTAGTGTCACGAGCCCAACTGAAAGCAAAACAAATAAGAAAGATTTTTGTGAGCAAAAAATAAGTTTAGGAAAGCAAGAGAGGAGTTATAGATGATAGAGGTTGGAAAGAATCATGAAGATCAGGTGATTTTTATATAGGGAATGATGGAAATTCTAAAGAAAAGATAGCACTACAACATGATAGTCCTTTGGCTACGTTTTAGAAATCATCGCCCAAGGATAAGCTTTTGGCAACGCTTTTGAAAATCGTCACCAAAGGGTAAGCTTTTGGTGACGCTTTAGTGAAATCCTCACAAAAGGATAAGTCTTTTGCGACACTTTTATAAAATCATCGTAATATGGTAAACCTTTGGTTGTTCCAAATTATTGCCACATATAGATTTCTTTAATGAATGGTTTGACGATGTTTCCTGAAATCCATTGCCAAAGATTGATCCATAGTTTTATTTCATGTAGATTGCTTTGGCGATGTTTCTAGAGACAATTTCTAAAATTGTCGCCAAAAGTTGATCCAAAGTTTTGTAGCATTTATATTGCTTTGGTAACAATTTTCAAAAATCATTACCAAAGGGTTAACTTTTCATGACGATTTCATAAAATCATTGTCAAAGGGTTAAATTTTTGCGAAGATTTCAAAAATTGTCTCCAACTTTAGAGATGATTTTCAAAACTATCACCAAAGGCATCACAAAAAATTAAGAGGGAAACGAAAACGAAAAAAGGCACTTAAATGAAAGCCCTAAAAGCAAAACACTTATCTCTCAACCTCTGCTCTTTTCGATGGTCTCTCGCATTCAGGTTAGTCTTTTATTGTAAAGTTGGTTACCTGCTTCAAATTCAACATAGTTGTTTTCCTTGTCTGAAGCAATAGTTGGATTAGTTATTTACAATTCATTGTAACTTCCATTATCACTGTAAGGTTTGCCAACTATTTCATTTATTTTTCATTTTCTTTATGTTGTTCTGTTAGGTATTTAGATACCTGAGTAAGAAGTGACCGAGTCTTATTCTTCAAGGACTCGAAATGAGATGCTAAGTTATCATAGTTTGTTCTTAATGTTTTGTAATCTTGCTCAGTCTGCTTTGATTTTCATTTAGCTCTTCTATTCTGAAACCCAACGAGACGAACCCAATAAATTCAAAACATTCCTCTCTGTTCAATTTCATTTTTCAAATTTTTAATGCTTTAAGCATCTAATATACGTACAATTCACAACAAAAGAACAATTTTTTTTGTGATTGTTTTAATTCAAGAGAAATGGTACAATTTATAGGTTTGGCTCGTGTAAATCCTTCTCTGACCAGTTTCGACCCTGTAAATGCAATGTCTTTCTCAAGAACTCTTCTTTCTTGGTTTCTAGAAATGGGCTCTTGCCTTTTAGGCAAATTATTCAAGCTTGCCTCCAGTTAAGTAGTGATCTTTATTTGTTCTGACCTCTATTTTGTAGTTTTAGTTACTTGTAGCTTGAATCCTAGTGAGACTTAACTCATCTTTTGGTATTAATTTATTCGATTTTGATTATTAATTGCGTGCTGTGAGATTATACATTGATTTAGATTAATTGTTTGTCCACCATGTATTATTCCCTTCATTGTCAGGCTAACAAGCTGCATTTCTGTCAGGCTAAGAACAACTGATGTGGTTATTATTACTCATTCTCATGCTGATGCAATTGGAGTTCTTTGTCATTAACACTTTCTAATGCTATTATGTCAATAGATAAATATAATTTAGTCTAAGTCTCAAATTTCTTCTTCTTTTTTCTTTGAGAACGCTCATTTTTCTTCTTTGTTTGATATAGAAACACCTCTCTGATGCTAACATGGATATTTTATTTTTCTACTTGAATCATATTCTCCCCAGGTATTGATGATCTTCGTGATTGGACAAATAATGTGCATCCCTATATTCCTATTTATGTTGTAGGGCATGATTTTAAGGTCTAATAACTAAAGATTTCATAGATTCATTTAACAATTTGTGTTGATTCATATGTTATTTTCTAATTCCTACTTACTAATTCATATGCTAGTTATTTGACACCCGAAAAATTATTTAATGTAACTTATGTAGTTTATTAATAATGTCTTTATCATCTTGGCAAAAAATTGTTACTTTATTTATGTTGTTTTCTTGATATCTTTGCTAGTTTTATTAAATGCTGCTCTGGTTCTCAGTCCCTAGATCCATATATTGGTTAGAGAGGAATGCAGGTAAGTCTTTATCCTTATGGCTGCTTTTGGTAGTTCCTTTAATCCATAAAATGGTGTGAAATAATAAGATTTGAATGTTTATTTCTTGAAATTGTTTAGTATTTTCTAATCCATTATATAGAAAATGCTACTCAACTTTACAGATTCTCATGAACAACATTGTTGCTTTACCTACTGCTATCAAATTACTTTTCTCCCCTTTGTTTTTGATGGTTTGACCTTAGTTCATGGTTGGCAATGGCACAAAGAGTGGTTCATAGAAGTAAATCTTCTTTGGGTGGTTCAACATACTAACCTAGTTAAATTGATTGGTTATTGTGTTGAGGATGAAGAAAGAGGAATGCAGCGGCTACTTATATATGAATTTATGCCTAATCGAAGCATGGAGTTCCATTTATCCACTCAATCAGAAACAATTCTCTCATGGCTCTGAGCATTTATAATTTATAAACTAGTTTCTTTATTTATTATTTTGTGTACAAGAATTATTAAAGTCGTAATTGAAATTTTATATACGAAGAAATATTCTTTTTGTTGGTATAATTTAGTGATATTTTACTTTTTATATACAATGTTTCATATTTTGAATTAATAACATTTTTTATACAATTTATTTGTATAATAAATTTACAATAAAAGAATATTGATACATTATGTACAAAATATATTTTTTTAATAATATGGATTAAAAATGTAAAAAATAATTTATTGCAACATTGTATAACATTTGGTTAAAATATAGCTAAAAGCATTTGATTACATTTTATAAAATGTAGCTAAAAATATTTGATTACGTTTTATAACATGTAGCTAAAAATATTTGGCTATGTTTTAAAAAGGTAGCTAGAAATATTTGGCTACATTTTTGAAAACATAGCTAAAAATTTAGTTATGTTTCCAAAAAAGTAGCTAAAAACATTTATTTATGTTTTTGAAAATATGGTTAAATTTTTTTTGCTACGATATTGAAAACGTAGCTAATAGTATTTAGCTACAAAAAAAAAGCGTTACCAAAAACTATTGGCGACGATTTCTGAAAAAAGTCGCTTATAGTTTTCAGCTACAGGGATTTGGCGACGTTTTGGTGATGAAATAGAAACATAGCTAAAAACTATAGTCTATGTTTTTACACATTTAGTTACAATTTTTTTGCAGCCAAATATCAACTTTATTGTAGTATGGAGAACTTTTAAACTTTTATTCAAACTTAAGTTGACAAATTTTGTTTTTAATTTAAAAAATGAGACAAACATCGCTTTTATTACACAAACATATATTTTTCTCAAATTATGTTATAATATTAGCAAAAATATCAAATTATCATACTTGTATCACATATAGTAATTTCTTTTATCTTGCTAACATGAGGAACATTTTCTTAGAATTTTCAAAGATGGTTTATTTGGAAAAAGAATTTTTGCAAGTTTCTGCATAATCCTTGAGAAAAAAAAAGTAGTAAATATGTTACTTCCTCGACTAACAAACAGATGAACATATCTTAAATTTCCATTTACAGAAATCGATTTCATTCATTATCTTAACCCTACGGAGTCTACTTATTGACAAATGTACATAGGTTACCTGATCAAATGGGAACAACAAAAAGAATAACAAAAGATGGGGAAATAATGAAAGAAAAGAAAAGGGACCAGATGAAAACCTGCTCTCTCTATCCAAAAGCCTAGTGGATGATTAAGAGACTTCAATTAATTGCAAAGACACTCTAATCTCAGAAAATCACGTATTCTTATACTAATTGATAAGTTAAGACCTCATACGAAAAGGTCATTCTAATGGGGGAGTTTCAGTTATCTCCTTAAACACACATTAATGGATTATTTTCTTCCAAGTATCCATATTTATTATACAATCCACGAAGCCATGTTGTTTTGAGTTGATCCATAAGCAAGTCTAACATGACAAGCAAACAAAATTAGGTATGTCAACCAGCATCTAAGAGGACAATTTGATAAAAAAGTGTAACTTCCATTGGCTTTTTCATAGATTTCTTGGAAGCTAAGGATTTTAAATGGTTTTGCTTTTTTACTTTAATATTGTAATTAAGTATTATTTGCAGTTCCACTATCTTCTTTTATAAAAGCCAACAGCTATAAAAATCCTGTTCAGCCAACTTTGTCTATGCCTTTTGAGCCTTAATTTCTTTCAGTAAAAGTTGGAGGCCGCTTTCAAGAATATGGATAGTTTTGGCCTCCAACAGCATTATTCAACTTATTGACGATTGTGGTCAATATTCATCAAATATTTTGTGGAAAAGCTTCATCTACCACATAGTTGAACACTTGGTGGCCATATACCTGGCTCAATCCAACGCAAATAAAGATTTAGATTTAGGCCCTGTTTGGCAATCAGCTGATTGAATTAGCTGTTAGCTGATTCTATCAGCTGTTAGCTGATAGCTGATTATAT
>JAOQMM010171689.1:0-10175 GCA_027563515.1 Erythroxylum platyclados | reverse complement strand
CATGTTGGCACAAAAGCTAACAAAGTTCCATCCAAAACAACCTTCTTAGGAAAGACTATACAAGGTATAGAACATTCAAAGTATCAAATTAGCGCAGATTGTTATCAGATCAGTTCCGCTGACTTTCCAATCCATTAGGATTTTGCTGCTGAATTTATGCTTATCTTTGTATGGCTGCAAGTACATTCTAATGTTGTTGAAAATAGTCTTCAAAAGGACTTGCGAAGAATTGGAAGTTGATATGAAAATTCTGTCATTTCTTTCATTCCAAATGCTAGCAACAATACGTGCAGTGGCTATGATAAATAACCATCGATCCCCTTCATGCATGAACCTAATTTGTGTATGCCATGTTGTGATGTCAGCCCAAATAATTGGAGGATTAAATATGCCACAATGTGCCATTGTGGATTTCCAAATGGTAGTTGGATAGAAGCAAGAGAAGAACAGATGATTACGAGATTCATCATGAGTTTGGCATAAGAAGCACCAATTAGGGATTGGCATAAAATCTTTCTTTACTATTCTTAATATTTGATACTAAATACTGGTATAATTATTAACTTCTAAAATCATATTTATAGTATTTACATACAAAATACGCATAACTAGTAATTTTATTCTTATTCCAGTTATCACTTTTCATTCTCATTCATATTTTTTTATTATGATTTTTTCATTACTAATTATCAAATGAGACTTACAAGTCTAGTACTGACATATAAATATATAGTAAATATTGTCTACCTTGTAGGCATGATATTTTCAGCCCGACAAATTTCGACCCATATTTGGCCCCAGTTGGCCGAGCCGCGAGTTGAGCCACGGACGAAGACTCGTCAGCCCGTGGCCCACCTCCAACATAGTCAAAAACAATGCCGCTTTGTTAAAATTCTTTTAAAAAAAGGGTTAATGGGCGGGTCAGCTTGACCTGTCCTGTGGCCTGTCGGCCCATGGGCGAGCCACGAGCCAGCCCATTGTCATCGTTACTAACTTGTCTAAAATAGTATGAATAAACTATAACATAAGCTTATATATATATATAATAATATTTAGACTAATGTTGGCTAAGATATGGTCTTATGATAATTAGATTTGGTATTTGATAAGATTGAATTCGGGTCTTTTTAGACTTGAGTCTGAGATTCGAGACCTAAGCTCGAACCCAAGTAGATTTATGTAACTCGAATTACAATCGTGTCTGAATTAAGTATGATTATTTTTTAATTTAAAATTTTAAAATGATATTATTTTTAAATTTTTTATATTTTAAATTGAATCGAACTAGGTCAAATAGTAATTTAAAGTCAAAAATTAAAAAATATATTTAAATTTAATTTGAATCCTAATCAATAGCTCGAAGCTAAAAACTAACATAAATTTCAATCAACTCAGATTAAATTCGTACCAAAAAAAGTTGCAACTCCTAATGATAATCCTTTGGATAAGGAACAATATTATATGACGACTCACCTCAAATATAACAAAAATGACGATACAAGAGAAGAGGAAGGCCATAAGTGCGCTCGAGAAACCAAAAACCAGAGCAAGAGCTATTACTATTAGGCCCATTTTGTTCAGATCCAGCCATCCAGGTGATTGCCAGCGTCCACAGAGCGACCATCCCTCACCAATGAACATACAATCACCTGCCTACGTGACGTATACATAACTTCGTTGCCCTCTCACCTTCTTCTCCGCTTCCAAATTCCCTTCCTTGAACAATACTCTCTCTCTCTCTCTCTCAACGCATCATCAACCACAATTTTCTGCTGCAGTCCATGTATCTTTGTAATTTATATTTATAGAAAGTTTGGTCGCTTTCGTGTATAGATCGCATATTCTCTATTACGCGAAACCCAGCTTACCGTTTTGGCGTTTCGATCCTCATCGGCTTGTAATCTTTTAGCATCGAACGATTCCTTATCGGTTTATTGATAAATAGTATCTTTTTCCAGGTTTGATTGGCAACTTTTGGCTTTTGTTTCTTGCTAAATTCGATACCCCACTTTGGTTTTTCTTTCATAGTTACTAGATTTTCAATCTTAAATGGATCGATCAGTCAACGATCTATGTATAAATTTTCTTGTTTTAGCTTTTTTATTGTTGCTTATGTTCAGATTGTGCATTCTTTAATCAATTAGGAAGTGGAATAGAAGATGGGAGCATTCATGTCGAGGTTTTGGTTCATGTTGTTTCCGGCTAAGGAGTACAAGATTGTGGTCGTTGGCTTGGATAATGCTGGCAAAACGACGACGCTGTACAAGTTGCATTTAGGAGAGGTTGTAACGACTCATCCTACTGTTGGTAGTAACGTTGAAGAGCTTGTGTATAAAAACATCCGATTTGAGGTTAGATTTTCTTCAGACTTTTGGAACTTGTTGCTCTTTTATGGGGTTTATCGGTTCTTTGGTATCTATGGATAGTTGAATTGATTTGATTTGTTTGTCATTTGGTATTTCTTTTGGGTTGGAACGGAAATGACATGTGTTAAGTGTCGAGAATTGCTTTTATTAGTAAAGAAAGATAAAGTAGAAGTTCAGAAAATTAAATACTGTTAGTTGCAAGTGAAAAGAAAATGCAGGACCCTTTGGCAGATGCATAATAGTTGTTTTGTCTTACGGTGAACCATTTGTGCACTTTGTGCCTGACTGACTCAGTTTTGCCACTTGTCCTGCCATTTTCACCTCTTAATCCAAAGCCCAGAGGTTTTTCCTTTATAATCTCAATGTGCCTTTCTTCGTCTTTTGTTGATTAGTTCTACAAGAACTCAACTGTACTCTTGGTTTAAGAACGGGTACTAATTTCAGAGAGTGAAGTAGAACATCGTTTGCTTCTATTGATAACACAGATTCATCCTTATAATCTTAGTGATTAATCATACTTCTTGAACATACATCATCTTACATTTCTATCCTCAAAAAGTACCTTGTTTTGTATTGAAAGGTTCTATTTATATCCAGATACTTAGAAATGGAAACTTTTTGTGCTACGAATGTGATTGAAAAGCAAACTTCAACAATCTAGGCCGTTCTTCGAAATTTCCTGCTATTTTGCTTCATGGAAAATAGAGAATTGGATTTTGTATGGGGTGTTGCTTGAAGTGAAATGCAGGATAATATTTGTCTAATTTAATGGGTTATGTGTTTGGTCATGTTCCATGGTATAGAGTAGTTATAAAACATTCAGGTATATCAAGATAATTGTTCATCTAGTTCTGAGTACCAGAAACATTTCTTGGTGGCCACGTGGTGTAGCTTTGGTTACGTATCCTTGGAACTGCAAATCACTGGTCTTGTCTCTTCAATTCCCCAGAATTTGAGCTTTGTTTTTTTGTATATTATTAGAAGCTCTTGTGTATGCGTAAAGGATGCCAGATTGTTTGTATCTGAATGGTAGTTACGGATGGCTAGTTTTAGTTGTGCAAGTTAGACACAAATAACAATCATAAATCTCCGCCCTTTCCTGGTTCTGACGGTGTACTGGTGATTCTTGAACTCTTTTCTAAAGTTTGGTTTTAAGGGGCTAGTGAGGCTGTCTCTTACAGGGTCTTTAATAGCTTAGTAGATGCTTTCTCTAAAACAGGTGCAGAAGCTGTATTTTGTAAATTGAATTCAATGAGGGACTAGTTGCTTTCATATCCTGCTGAACAAATGGCGGAATTTCTTACTGAGGTTTAGATACGCAAACTTCAGGTTTAGCTGCCGGAAATCAGCTATTTTAGTTACAAGTCACCCAGCATTGCAATTTGCGGGAACAAAATCATTCTGTAATAAAGCTTTTACTGTGACTTGGTGGCACATTAGTTCTGTTACTAATACGTTTCAGGAAATATTTTAACCTGATAGATCAATAAAATGTTACGAGTGATTAACATTAACTACATTGTAAAAGTACTTCTCATAGATAGAATTCTAAAAAAAAGATGGTGATTAGTGGCGACGTTCGCTAAGTGCTAGAACTTATCTAGAAACTTGTGATTAAAGCTCTCCAATCCTCCCTGCAAGCAAATTCATTACTTCTTGAGGAGTCTGACCTTAGAAATATAAGAAGATTCTTTTCACTCATGCTATCTGCTGTTCTCCTTCACAGATCATTGTCTGTAGCTTGTGGCATGTATCTTCTCTGAATTTATCTGTTCGCACCTATATTATTCTGTTTTTGCGTCAACTATCGTATACATTAAGATTTTTACTTCTGTTGAAAATGGGTATATTTACTTTGGTGACAGTGTACTTAATTTTCTCAGTGATCTCATTAAAGAAAGTATAGGGGATCTGACAATTTCTCTTAGTAAAGTAGGAGGGAGAATTGCATAAAAATAGCATCTAGTTATAATAATGTGAATACAATAAGCATTTTATGACATTTAGGCCAACACTAATTGTCCAATACTGGAGAAAATAACTGCGGCTGCATAGTAGAGATCAATTTATCCTTCTAATATTTGATCTATTTTAATGAGAAGTCTTTATGCACACATCATTTTGGGTATTGAGTAGCAAGTTCAAGTATTTACATTTTCCTTTTCTAGATTCCTATAACAAAAGTGCAACGGTTGGTTATCTGTTATTCTCTTGTGTTTTGCACAGATTCACTAAACAATTGTGTTTTCAATGTATCTCTGGATATGTTGAATTTCAACTCCACGATGCACTAAACTCTGCACTTTTTTTAATCTAAAATCTTAAAACACTCTTGGAGATTCTCTTGCAACAATAATTCAGATGTAACAAGTATGAAAGTCACTTTTATGATTATTGAGACACAAAGTCACTTTTATGATTATTGAGACACTAATAGTGTCTTGAAAATTTACAATGACACAAGAAGCTGAAAGGCTACACCAAAGCTACATAGAGTTCTTTTTGGTAAATAAAATCACAGATGGTCTCTGCAATCTAATAACAATGACGTTTAGAATTTTGTGTCATTAGATTATCGGGCATGTTCTTTCCTCAATTTGTAGTTTTGAATTGGGAATTTGTTTCAATGAAATTCCTACTAAGAGGGTCAAACCTTGTTATGTCTCCTTGTTTCCATGGATTCCATAAATTTGTTTTCTGCTTCTGTTATAGTTTCTGAAACAATTTTATCTGAATACAGTTGTGAATTTTGGGTTTTCTCCTTGATAGTTTTACCACGTGACTCTATCTTATGGCATTTAAGTGTTGTTGGGAAGAGCCATTGGCTTCACTGATGAAACATGTTGTGATTCCAGCTTCTTAACAAATATTGTTGATATTGGTTTTATTGATGAAGTTTTAGCTGGATTATACTTGAATGTATTTTGGAGAACGGAGTCAATTTGGCTTATTTACTTGACTGATTCAGTGCTAATCTATTTTAGTACCATTTTCTATACCATTCTATTGGGTATGGCGCATACCAGCCAGTAAAGTACATGATACAGAATTTTGATTACATTTGATTTTCAGGTATGGGATCTTGGTGGACAAGATAGACTCAGAACATCTTGGGCTACATATTATCGTGGAACTCATGCTGTGATTGCAGTGATAGACAGCACTGATAGAGCCAGGATCTCCATCATGAAAGATGAGCTCTTTAGACTGCTTGGACATGATGATTTACAAGATTCTGTTATTCTCATCTTCGCAAATAAACAAGACCTGAAGGATGCCATGACTCCTGCTGAGATCACTGATACTCTCTCTCTTCACAGCATCAAGAATCATGACTGGCACATTCAAGCCTGCTGTGCACTTACTGGTGAAGGTCTTTATGATGGACTTGGTTGGATAGCCCAGCGAGTTACTGGCAAAGCACAGACTTGAAGTCTACTTAAAAATGTTACTGAATTTCAAACTACTCGGCGAAACAGAAACCAGTTTTTATGTACCATCTAACTATACTTTTCTTTTGTAGATTCTGTTAAAACATTTGAATTGATAGGAAGAAGTCTTCATATGATTGCACAAACAAGTATTTCATTAAGATTTCCAATTCAAGAAAATGTTGTTATCAATGGTTACTTTATGCACAGCCAAGTATTACATGTCAATGAAAATATGTATAGCTCAAATATTACATGTCAATGACAATATGTATAGCTCGAAAATTTGCCGCATGTTCTGGAATTCGATGCCTATGCCAATGAAGGGGTACATTTGTTGTGCCTGAAATCAGCAATCAATATCATAGTATCCAGCATCTGCAACCTTGTGACTCTTGAGGGCCCTCGAACCATCTGTCCCACAACGGATTTAGGGGACCATTTGTTCTGTGAGACAAAAATATGACTATAGGTAAGTATCGTGGCAAGGTATAGAAGAAGATTCACAGGAAGGGTTGAGAGAGGCATACACTGATAATAGTGGGTCTGGTCTAATCTCCACAGTTGTTAGCATTCTGAGATGCAAAAGGCATAATGAAGTTAAAAGTTATTGTCTTCAAATGAAATGAAGAATCAATAGCATGTTGAGTATGATGTATGAATAGTAAGCACTTCTGCACTAGTTTACACTTACTCCTTGCATGCAGCTGAGGCCTTTTCCATCCTCTCAAGCTGGTCAATTTCTTCCTGTTTGTGAATTTATCAAAAATGAGAAGTCATTGGCATTTAAGTATCCATCAAATGTTCAAGCCATCCAGGGAGGCAAACAGTAAATAGCTTGAAGATCTGCTCTTAGACTGTGTAACAGGAAACAGAAAAGGAAAGGAAAAGAGAGAGAAGCAACAAAATTGAAGATGTGTGGATATTATCATATTAAAATGTGAAAGACTTGATAAGTTATTGGTCTCTAAATAGCAAGTATTTCATTCAGCACAAGTTCTAGACCTCACTGGTCCTCACCAAGTGGATTCAGAACCACTGTCAATACTGACACTAGTTTGCACCAGGTTTGCTTCAGAAATAAGCAGGCAATTGGAACTTTATGCTAAAGGAATTGTGAGATAGGACTTGAAATTCAGTGGAGCTTGTGGAAAAGCATCTTCTTAGTTTTTGAAAACTTCTAATTAAACAAGTGCCTAATAGAAGAAGGATTGGCAGCAAAAATGAGGGAAGCATAGTCAGTTAGATCCTATTGAACATACAGGATATGTAATTAACTACTTTCAGATAAAAAAAACATTCTTGAGGGAAATGGATCGATCATTCAACCTGTCATTCAAACTACAAACTACAAATTGCAAAGACAGAAGAATGGGGAAACCTTTATGAAATCTACTGGTAGCTTTTCACAACAAATTCATGAGAAAATAAAATAATGCCTACCGAACTAGTCAAACTCCTTGGATCTAGGAAGTATTACAATAGAAATGATATTATGCACTCAGAAGTTCCACTCAATATAAAACGCTTAGCCAAAACATAAATCCTTATCAGATGGGAAACAACAGAAAAACTTAAATCCTTATCAGATGAAAAAAAAAAAGTCATAATAAAGGCTTCATCTATTAATAATAGTCAAAATATGGGAGTTCTTCTCACTAAATATGAACTGCGTTCTAACGGTTCTACAATGCCAAGCAGAAAGACCTGTACTTCTTTCTGAACTTTTTCAGCTTGTAATCAGAGTAGATTAGGTTGGTTGAGACCATATAAGTTTGGTTAAATTATCGCCATATAGCTTCCTAACAATCCAAACTTCTTTAGAATCAAGGAACAGATGCTAAATATGCCAGTAAACCTGTATGAATTTATTACGGGACCCTCAGATAAAGGAATAAGATAATTGAGATGCATCAGAATATGCAGAAGCAGCCTGTTTATAAAACAAGATGAATCTATACCCCACTTCAGAAGTGACAAGTCCCGTATTGCCACAGCATCTGTTTGCATCAGGTATTACTAAAATTGGCAACGAGGAATTTGCATAGAAATATACTGTATATTAATCAATTTTATGCTTCCAATGTTAACAGCAAGAGCCTTCTGATTTATTTGCAGGTTATGATTCTGAAATAGGATTCAAATCTTGTTGATTAAAAGTTTAATGCAAGTGCAATGAACATCTAACAGTGTTGGCCAACAGGTTGTAGTCTGACTACTGAGTACCGAGTAATAAAAGTCCATCTGCAATCCAACTCTGTCATGCTCCTATAAACTAATTTACCTTCTTTCTAGTGGTTGCTGTCAAAAGATGAAACAAACATAGGTGTTCTTTGGAATTTTGACAAGCTACATCATGAAAACACTTCAGGAAACCAAACTTTTCTACAAAATCTGTAACGTCTATTCTCGAGCTTGCATATTATATAGTCCTAAAAAGTCTCCTTTACCTTAACATTCTGTCTCAGAATATTTGAATGGCAATCTTCATGAACCTCAATGACCAGCGAATGCACAGAAAAAGCACAAATCTACCATCACATATCCTGAGCTCCAACAACATTTTAGAACATGACACAACCATGCTAGCCCAAAAGCTTCCTAGATAATCTAATCTACATGCAAACAAACATAGCGTCCTCTCGATTTGTACAAAGGATAGCGAGAAAATAAGCAGGTAAATGCTAGGGAACCAAGAATTTCCAGCTAAAGAGCAGGCAGCTGAAAGATTCATAATAGTTGAGTAAGAGGATCAACAGCAATATATACCAGAAATCCTGAAAACTTACCGAGGGGATGAGATCAGTAAAATTATATAAACCACTAGCCATATAACACGAAGACAACAAGATACCAGATCCCCACAAACATTTTCTGATTTCCAGCAATCAACTAAACAAGACTGCCTGTCCCACTAATCAAGCAAATTTCCCGTAATAAAGATTAAACAATTGGATTGATGAACGCTCGCTATCCATTTCCTAGATCTACCTAACCCCAGACGGCCAAGAACAAGAAGGAAAACTCAACACTGTTGAATAAAACTTAAAAAGAAAATTTCTTTGACAGTGAACACTTGCATTCAAACATTCAAACTCTCTACTACTTGGCAACAATAATTTAATAGCTCCTTGAAAGTCACAAACATCCATCAATTTGTACAGAAGTCAGAAAAACACACTTCATCTGAAGTTCTGAACTCCCTTTAATTTCAAGACAACATATTTAAAAGCCAAACTTTTCCTCGTTTCCTCTCTTCCACTTGCAAACTCCTTCAGAGATACCCTTGCTAACACAAAACTTCCTCAGACTCATCCCAAACGATATTAAACCCCCCCAAAATCAAACAAAAAGAAGTAGGAAAGAAAACTTTTCCCTATTAATTCTCGAAGAAACCCAGAAGAGAAACTCAAAGATAGAACAAAAAAGAGAAACTGAAGAGACAAGAACTGACCTCTAAGAATCTAGCTTCTTGCTCGAGCCGTTTGACCTCTGCTTGTATTCGATGCTTTCCTCTGGTATCAGTAACACCTGTTAAGGAGTGGACACGTTGGGTAATCGGACCCGATGAATCAGACCTGTCCGATTGCATCTCTTAAAGACACAGTAAAAGGCAAGTTAAAAGAGTGTCCTCCAAAAGCCCTAAGCTTTGGCTCTCCTTCTGACCAAAAAACTGGAAGAAACAAAAGTTGTATTTGTATCACATAAAATACGCCATTAGAAAGAAAAACAAGGATGACCCAGTAATCTTTATGGACCCCATGTACTTGAAGTTAACTACTTTCTTCCATCAAAGAACAAAAGAACAGTAGTGATCTGTTCAGTTCAACAAAGAGAGAGAGAGATAGGGGTTGTCGTTTTTCAGGGCTTTCTTAAAAGAAAAAGGTGCGTGAAAGCTAGTAGTCTTCTCTCTCTCTCATTTTCTGTGTCTTTTTGTCTCTTTATGAATGAATCTCATCAGTTGTGTACTGTGCTCAAACACCTCTCTTTATATTTTATATTTTCTATGAAAAGCTTTGATGCACGCGAAACGGTTGGTAAGGACATTGACAAAGCTAACTAATAGAGCCGTGTGAGATGAAAAAAAATGAAGATTATGTTTTATTGAGCAATTTTGGTTTTGGCAGAATAAAAACTACTGTTGGATTTGATTGATTTTGCAGTTTTTCACTACCACTGGTATTTTCACTCTGCAGGTTCTGCTTTTTAATGTAGTTCATCTTTGAACGGTCAATACTAGTTCACTGTTTTCAGATTGTTGGTCGGTTTAGGTGTTCGCGTTGGGATAACGTTGTAAAAAACGACCGGATTAGAGCAAGTTTGCAGCTAAATAGGACTGAAGGAATAGTAATGAACACACAGATTTTACGTGGAAAAC
>JAOQMM010171429.1:0-10204 GCA_027563515.1 Erythroxylum platyclados | reverse complement strand
TTCGCCAGCTGGACGAGCAGGTGGCGCTCACGTACGAGCGCGTGCGCGACGGGCTGCGCGCGCAACTGGGGCCTCCACCGGCGCACCGCGACCGGGGAGCCGACGAGGACCTCGAGCTCATCACCGTGGGCGACGTCACGTTCTCTGTCGACGTCCTGATCGTCGACCCGTCGTTCGTGGCCGCCGTGCCCCAGTACGACCGCGACCTGGACCTGAAGGGGATGCGCCACGCCATCCTCGACGAGCTCGTCGATGCCGGCGGCGGTCCGCTGCGCAGCGCCGAGCTCATCGCGGCGGTCGGCTCGCGCAGCTCGTCGTCGGCCTCAGTGCGCCAGCTTCTGACCGAGATGGTCCGCCAGCACGCGCTCGTGCGGCCCGTCACCGGCCAGTACCGCCTGCCTCGCGCCGAGGAGATCAGGCGTCTGGCCGCCCCGCCCGAGAGCGCACCCGGAGGGACGAGCTGATGCCGCTCCGGACGGCGAGCCAGCGCGGCGGACGGGCTCCCGCTGAGCCGCACAACACCAAGACAAGCAAAGGAGCCTGATGGAACCGCACGCGGATGGAGAGTCGAGGGACGCCATGCCCGACCACACGTCGAATGGCGCGCCCGCTCCGGACGCGCCGGCCGAGCCGAGTGCAACGTCTCGCGATCGGTACCTGGAGGCGCACGAGCGCCGCCGCCCCAACGACGGCTGGATCTTCCCCTACCACCTGGGAGAGGGACCGCACGGGGAGGAGGTGGTCATCCTCGAGCACCCATACCGCGTCGGCCTGGAGGAGTTCTACCGCGACTACACCGCGTCGGAGTACTGGCTCCCGGACTGCGACTTCGCGCACGATCTCGCCGACATGCTCAGCGGCCTCCTCCTGCATGGCCAGCCGAGCGGCAGCGGCCCCTGGATGACGCAGACCCGCCCGGCCATCACCTCCCCGCCTGCCGACCGCGAGGGCCGTCCCTGAGGTCGCGGCCAGTCGCGGCGGCGGACTGACCGGCGGCGGGTCCGCCACTGGCCGCTCGAGACTGTCTCGTGGGCGTTGAGCGACTCCACCGCCTCCGGCTGATCAACAGCGCGACCGCTCCTGGCGGCCGGACTACGCCAGCCGCCCGGCGGGCCCCGTCGCTCAGTCACCCGTGGGCTCGAGATCGTCCGCCAGGCGGGCGATCTCCTCGAGCTTCACGCCGAGCGCCTCGGCGATGCGCTGGATGGTGCCCCACTGCGGGTTGACGCGACCCGACTCGAGATGGCTGATCCAGGTCTGCGAGAGACCCGCCTCCAAGCCGAGCTCCGCTTGGCGCAGGCCGGACTGGTCACGCAGCTGGCGGATGGCGCGACCCAGGCCCACCTGGGGTTGCGTGCGAGTGGGCAAGGGGCCGCACGCTGTCGCGCGCAGTGGCCTCCGTCGATAAAGTGCAGCACAAGTCGTCGGGGACCGGTGAGGGAGGCGTTCGCGCAAGCCGACGCCCGGTCGCGACGGACAACGTCCCAACTGGCAGGCCGGGCAGCGACGCCCGGCGGAGAGGCATGCATCGATGCTCGGCTACACCGCGACCAAGACTCACCAGGGCCACTGCAACCACTGCGGCGATCTGCGGGTCATCGCCCGCCGTGCGCCCACGACCTGGGTCTGGGCCGTGCTGAGCTTGCTCACGGCGGGGCTGGCGCTGCCGGTCTGGGGGCTGCTCGCCTGGCAGACGGGCCGCAAGCCGGCGATGTGCACCACCTGCGGCGAGGCCGCCTACACGGGAGCCCCAGGCGCCGTCGGCGGCGACGTGGACGTGGAGCGCCGGTTCGGCCGCGCCCTCGAGCGGGTGGACGTCCGCCTCGCCCAGCCGCCGGCCACGGTGCTGCGCGCGGCCACCCAGGCCCTCCTGGATGGCGGCTGCTCGATCGTGCACAGCGACGACTCGCGCGTGGTCGCCCGAGCCGGTCGAGCCGACCTGTCCAAGGGCGCCCAGTGGGGCACGCTGAGCGCCGTGGCCGGAGGCAGCCGCACCGATGTCCTCGTCTCGACGTTCGCCTTCGGCGACGCCAACACCTTCGTCGAGGCGCACGTGGTGGCCGAGGCGACGGGCACCGCGCTGCGCCTCAGCGGGCGCAGCCGGGACCTTCGTCGCGCAGTCGCCCGCAAGCAGGTCGGGGAGGCGCTGCACACAGTGGCCGCGCGCGTCGACCTGCAGCTCGGGTGAGCGGTGCCGCCAGCGAGGGCCCGGGGCGACGGGCGGCACGACCGGGCGAGCGGGGGACGGGTGGCTGTCCGGCCGTGGCCGCCCTCCGGGGCACTGTGACCCGCATGAACGGTGCGAGGAGGGTCCAGAGCAGCAGCGGCGCCCATCCGTCCACGACGGTGTCGCCCAGAGCAGCGGATTCCACCGGCGGAGGCCGCCGCGCGCGGGTCGTCCGCGTGGCGGTGGTCGCCGTGCTGCTCGCGGGGGCGATCGCGGCGGCGCTGTCTGACCCGCCTCCCGCGCACCTGCCAGGCGTCGCCCTCGGCTCCGTGCCGCTGCTCCTGCTCGAGCGGGTGGGAGTCATCTTCGGCTGCGCGCTGGTCATGGCGCTCAGCCTGGTGCGCGCCTGGCACGGGCAGACGTTGCTCGGCCGCCAGCTGGTGGCGGGCAGCCATCGGCGGAGGCGCTGAGCACGGAGCCGGGGCGAGAAGGTGGCCGGTCAGCCCGAGTGCGCCGGGTCTCACTTCCAACAGCGGCCGCCGGACCCACCTGGAGCGCCCGCGAGGTCGACGTGGCTCGCACCTGGACCACCGAGCGGCGGCGCTCTCAGATGTGAGGCTCTGTCCGCACGCGCAGGCCGCCGGCCCGCACGGACAGCTCGGCCACCGAGCCCCGACCAGCTGCCAGCATCCCAGGGATGGACGACTCACCGGTCCGGTTGAGCGCGGACAACATCAAGCACCTCGAGATGATCCAGGCGGTCATCACCCGCCTGGCGGGCAACTCGTTCCTGGTCAAGGGCGCCACCGTGACGATCACGGCGGCGCTGCTGGGGCTGGCGGTGAGCAGCGAGAGCTGGCAGTTCGGCCTGGTCGCCCTCGGCGTCGTCATCGCCTTCTGGGGCCTTGACTGCTACTACCTGCGCGCTGAGCGGCTCTTCCGGGCGCTGTTCGACGTCGTGCGCAGCGACCCGGGGTCGGTGACGGCGTTCTACATGGGCGCGACCGGCAAGACGTTCATCGGCCGCCTGGACGAGAAGGTGTCGCGGGCCTGCACGCGGCGGTGGACGTTTCTCAGCGGCACGCTGATGGGCTTCTACCTGGTGCTCGCGCTGGCCGTCGGCGCGGGCACCGTCGTGCTGCACGAGCACCGCCCGTCGGCGGGCGGCGCCGGGGCGAAGTCGGTGCCGATGCACCCAGCTCAGTGAGCCAGCAGTCCACCCAGGCGCTCGGCCAGCGCTGGCAGGGCGGCCGTGTCGGCGGTGCCGTGCTCGGGCCAGATCTCGCCGAAGGCGTCTTGCTGCCAGCGCGGCACCACGTGCAGGTGCACATGGAAGACGGTCTGCTCGGCTGCCTCCCCGGCTGAGGTGATGAGGTTCAAGCCCTCCGGCTCGAGCGCGCTGCGCAGCGCCTCGCCGACCCGGACGGCGGCGGCCACCAGCTCGTCGCGCAGGCCGCTGGGCAGCTCCCACAGGTCGACATGGTGCTCGCGGGGGATGACGAGCGTGTGGCCGAGGGTGGCCGGCTTGAGCGGGAAGAAGGCGAGCCACCCGGGCTCGGAGGCGATCAGGTGCTCAGGCTCCCGCTCGCCGGAGGCGAAGGCGCAGAACGGGCAGTCAGCCTGGGCGCTCACCGCGCCAACGATGACAAGGGCCGTGGGCCAGCGGCGCTGCGCTGGGCGAACAGCGGGCTCGTCAGCGAGCCGAACTGCTCGACGATGGGGTAGAGGCTGAGGTACTCCTGCCCGACGAAGCCGGCGCCAGCCTGGAGCACCACCGGCAGGATCCCGACGTGCCCGGGGCGCCGGCCGTCGAAGTAGCCGAGCTCCCACGGCATCCACTTCGAGGTGCTCGAGCTGGTGGATGAGAGGAAGAGCAAGTAGCGCGAGTGCTGCATGCGGATGCGCAGCAGGTCCGCTGTGGTGGCCGTGACGTTGCTGCGGTCGGCCTGCGGGTCGTCGATCCAGTCGACGTAGACGCTCTGCCCGTTGCGCTCGATGAGGCGCTTGACGCCGTGGACGACTTCGGCGTCCTCGCGTGAGTGGGAGAGGAAGACGTCGAAGTACTGGCTGCGAGGCGTCCTCGCCGGGGCGCGGAGGCGTGCCTCGACCAGTGGTCGTGAGGCGGTGCTCTGGCGAGAGGCCGCGACGGCCTGCGCGCGTGTGAGCAGTGCCATCAGCTGCCCCGGTTGGCGTAGGCGAGGTCGACCCAGCCTCCGAGGTTCGTGTAGCCGTCCTCGAGCACCCAGTCATAGGTGCGACAGCCGGCGGGCAGGGGGTTGCCGCCAGCGCTCGACCGCTGGCCCGAGCCGTCCTCGATGTTGTGGATGTAGATGCCCAGCAGGCCGTTGCCCTTGGCGATGCTCTGGGCGATCTCGTAGTTGACCCACTGGCGCTGGGAGGTGTGCGACCCGATGAGCACGGCCGTCACCGATGTCCCATGCAGCGCCCCGTTGATCAAGGCCTCGAGCGCCTGGCGGCCCCGCTGCTTTGAGCTCTCCCACAGCGACGCGTCCACCCACTCGGCGGGCACGTCGCCCTTGGTCATCGCGCTGTTGCGCACGATGCTCGCGCGCCACACGTCCTGCTCGTAGTGGAAGCTGAAGAACGTGCGCCGAGCCATGCGCGCACGGTAGGTCACAGGTCGGACCGATGGCCACCGAGCTTGGCGCGGCTCGTGACTCACAGGCGGCGCGCCGGACCGATCGGCGGTGCTCGGGGAGTCGGCGCCGCCCCCGTGGCGTTCGGGCGGCGAGGTGCCCTCAGTTGGCCTTGCGGATCCTGATGGCCTCCTCGATCCACGCCTCGAGGTTCTTCTCGATGTGGGAGTACACGCTGGTGCTCGTCTTGTAGGGCGGGTCGTAGGTCTTGGCGACGCTCGACAGCATCTTGACCCCGGTCCGGGTGGACACGGCCACGGCGGCCAACGGGTTGCTGCCCTTGTGCGCCTGCTGGCCCTTGTCGTCCTTGAGGCCGTGGATGTGGACGCCGACCACCCCCTTGCCGTCCTTCCATGCCTTCCTCATCTCGTACTCGACCCAAGGGCGTCCGGCAGTGCGGCTGCCGATGAGCACCACGAGGCAGGTGCGCCCGGTCATCTGCTCGTCGATCCACTTGCGGATGGCGGGATTGCCCTTCTTCTTGACCGCCTCCCAGTCGTTGGAGGTGAGGACGCGCTGACCGGTGATGACGCCCATCTTCAAGACCGTCTGGACGCGCCACCAGTCCTTGGAGAAGCGGAAGCTGTGAAAGACCCTGCGGGGCATGCTGTCCCATCCTTGGCTCGCGAGCGAGAGCCATGATCGCATCAGGTCTGGACGCTTGGCAGCCGATCATCCAGCTGGCTCCTGGGCGGCTGCGCCCACGCTGGGCTCGAACGGCCCTCGGTGGTGAGCGCTTCGGTGGCCGGCAGGACACACGCCTGAGCTGCTCACCGCTGGGCGCCGCAACGCTGCGCTGCCTCTGAGGCATCTTGCTGGCAGCGGCGCGCGGGCGGGTCCATGACCGGGCGCGCCACGGCGGCTGACCAGCTCTTCAGTCGACGGTGGCGAGGGCGTGGGCGAGTGGCCTCACCGTCTCCCAGCATCCCGGCCCTCGCCATGCCTCTCGCAGGTCGCGCTCCAGGCGGTCGTAGACGCCTAGGCCGGTGTGGAAGCCGTCGCTGAAGTCGTTGCTCCAGCTCCAGCGGATGTGCTGCCGGTCCAGCCAACGACCAAGGCATGCACGTAGAGGGCATGCATCTCCGTGCCGCCCAGCCACGTCCGGCGCTGTGCTGCGCTCGTGAAACGGGAGGCCATGAGGCCAAGTGCCAGGCCGGGCGAGTGGGTGCTCTGCACGCAGCGGGTTGCTCAGGGGGCGGCACGCTCGATGCCCCGGGTGCGCAGCGACGGTCCGATACTGCGGAGTCATGCCGACGTCCGCCGTCGTGTCCGACATCTGCGTCCTCTGCCAGTCGACGACGAGCGGGAGTGGGCACGACGGCGGGCTGGCTGGTGCCGCGTTGCTGATGCAGGTCATCGCGGCGCTTCTCAGCCTCGCAGCGGTGACAGCCGCGTGGAGAGCGGTGCTCAACACGGAGAGGCACCGCTCTCGGATCCGGTCCCGCTTGCTCAAGGGCGCGGCGCGCGCGGTGAGCAACGACCTGTCGGACGCCAAGACGGAGCTGGTGCTGACCATCGACGAGGGGCGCTGGCGGCCGCATTATGCGCCGTTGGCCCTGCCGAGCTGGGGCGTCGCCCGCGAGCCGCTTCTGGAGGACGTACCGGACGCTGACCTGGACGCGGTGCTCGGCGCCGTGTGGGGCCTGCGCCTGGTCCTCGACAAGGCCGAGACGGTGCAGGAGGGGACGCCGATCGACGATGAGGACGACGAGCACCTCGACGACGTCGTGGGGGACCTCCACGCCGCGCTCGAGGCGCTGGCACCGATCGCCGGCAGCCGCAAGTGGGCCGAGCGCTCGACGCCCGAAGACGACGAGGATGAAGACGAGCAGGTGGTCGCCGACCATCAGCCTGGTTGAGCTCGTCGCTTGACCTCGCCCCTCCCACCGGAGGGCCCTTTGCGGGCGGGCGCAGTTGAGGCCCGCGAGGTCGCGCTGAGGAGCAGCGGGGCGGCCGGTATAGACGCCATGGCATTGGAGCGCCCCGGCTTGAGGCCGCGCGGAAGCGCTGCACACGTCGTTCCGCTGCCGCTATGAGGGAAGGATCGGGATGAGCCGCCATTCGCTCCACCGCTCGAGACCGCCTCGAGAGCTCGCCCGCAGCCGGAAGGCCGGCTCGCCGTGCCAGATCGCATCGGACGTCGCGGTGGTGAGGGCGAGGCGATGCACGGCGCCCTCCTGGGCCTCCGCCAGGCCGAACCAGTCGGGCTCGTCGATCGGGCACTCGATCACGAGGGCGGTCCCCGGGAGCACCTGGACGGTGCTCGCCCATCCAGGGTCAGCGTGGGGTACGACGCTTGCCCGGTGGCGAGCACGGAGCTGGCGGGTGTCGGCCAAGGTCACGAGCACGTCGGTGATGGTGACCGCTGCGTCGTCGTCGTTGATGAGCGTGCACGTGAGGGCGTGGCCGTCGGCGCGTGGATTCGCGGCAAGTCGCCACGCGGGTGCGCGTTCAAGGCGGCGATGGGCCTCGGCGGACAGCTGACGTGCGCGGCGGTCAGCAGTGGCTTGTTCATCGCGATGTCGTTCTATGTCACGGAGCTCCTCGGCTGCCTGAGCGCTGCGTCTGGCGCTCGCGGCGCGTCGACGTCATGGACAACCGCCTGCACAGCACGGTGGAAGGGCTGACCGAGCAGGGAGCCGCGCTGCTGCGCTCGCGCTTCGGTGACTGCCTGGAGGTCACTGAGGGCACCGTCGTGGCGCTGTGATCTTGCGTGGCCGCATGAGACGACGGGCAGATGGATGCGCATCGCCTCCTTCCACGGCGGCCGGACGCGTGAGGCCTTGGGATTGCGCTCGGCGCCAGGGCACCTCTCGAGGTGGGTGGAGGCGTCTGGTCGCGGTGCCTGTCTTGATGTGCCTGGGCCCGCTCGCGGCTCTCTCGGCCTGCGCAGGCTCGCCGGACTGCTCCTCCTTTTCACGAGGGGAGTGGCGCCGGGCGATGGCTACCGCCGACCCGGACCTGCGGTACGACCGGGCGCATCGGTCAGTCCAGATCCTGCAGGAGTGCCCTGGACTGCTGCGCGGGCGCAGTGATGCCCACGCTCATCATCTGCTCGGACGGCCCACCTACGGCGTCGAGGGTGGCTACCGCAGCTGGAATGTCGGCGTGCCCGGCGACTTGCAGAGCGACTGGCCCCCGTTCCAGCTGCGCGTCGAAGAGGGGAAGGTGGTCGCGGCCAGCGGGTGGGGCCTCCCGGCGGTCCGGTAGCCCGCGACTGGTCCAGCCTGGCGCCCGCTCAGGGCTCCCCCGGTCAGGGCCCTGCCGCTCAAGCGCGTCACCTCCCCAGTCGCGTCAACGTCCGAAGGCCATGGGGCGTGCAGCTGCTGCGCTTGCGATCGCTCTCGCGCCTCTTGCGGCTGTGCGCCCACCGCTGCTCGGCTCGGGCCGGCCACACGGCGCAGCTGCGGAAGGCGAGCCCGAGGGCGACGTCCACGCTCCGGCGCACGCCTCGACGCTCCGGATTGAGCGCTTCCCATTGTGACGGCGTCCGGCAGCGGCGACCGGGTGAGCCCGCAGGCGCACCGTGGTGGCGAGAGGGCAGGACAGCGCGACTCTCGCCACCCACCGGCTGCGGCGAAGTTGTCGTGGACTCATGGCTGCCTCGTTTCGGTAGAGGTCTGTGAGCGTTGGCTTGATGGCCTTGCGGCATCGCCTAGGGTGAGCCGCCGATGAGGACGACGATGACCCTGACCGTCGCGACGCTGGCCTCGGCCGCTGCCGCCTTGGCCGTCGCCGCTCCGGCGCACGCCGCGCGGAGCTTCGACTTGCGCACCCCGAAGGCCGGCAACGGCCAGGCCCACGCCTACGGCTCCTTCGTGCGGCAGGGCAACCGGGTGACGGTGAGCGCCAAGCTGAAGGACATCTGCCCGCAGGACGGCTACGGCGTGCACTTGTCGCTGCAGGCATTCAATAGCAGGTATCAGGCTGCTTCGGATGAGGCGTCCAACGGCGACGGCTGCGACGCGGCGGGTCCGCGTCAGGTCAAGCTGGAGGCGTTCAAGCGCGGGGTGGACCTCATCCAGCTGACGGTGTGCGAGTACAAGCCCGGCCAGGGCGCTCGCACCTACCGCGACTGCCGCGACGTGCAGTTCGGCCGGTAGCCCGCCACCAAGGCTGTGGACGAGTCGGGGCGCCGACGTCTCGGTCGTCCCTTGCCTGTGGCCAAGCGAGGACGTGGGTGCCACGCCCGGGGGCGCCCATGCCGTCTGGTCTGAGTCGCCGGTAGAAAGTGCGAGCGCACCGCTGCATTGGTCAGCGGGCTGAGCACCTGGCGCGCGCCGCCGTCCAGACAGACGGTCACCCGACCATTCGCCGCGAAGCCCTGCTGCAGCAGCTTCGGGACGATGCGAGCCTTCTTCACCGCAGGGAAGCCACTCGCCGGAGTGGGGAGGGCGCTGCGGTGGCGCTCAGCCCTCACCGAGCCCGAAGCCGATGGCTCCGAACGCCTCGTAGAGCTCCGCGCTGACCGCCCGTGCCGCCGCGCGGAGCGCCAGGCGCTCGCGTCGAGCTCGCTCGCGCAGGGTGAGGGCCACGGCGCCCCAGGCCGCGAAGGCGGCCACGGCGGTGAAGATCGCGCTGGCGACCTGCGCACAGGTCTCGACGTCCATGCTCGCGAGCTGTGGAGCGACTGAGAGCAGCACGGGTCTTGCATCCTCTCGCCGCATCCGGACGCCAAGTCAGTCCCGTTGCGGCCCGCTCGATCGTGTCGGCCAGTCCGGCCACGTGCGAGTAGCCGCCGCCCCCATGACCACGTCCGAACGCCGGGTCATGCGCTCAACGGTCTGCGACGGCGCTCAGCGGCCCGGGCGGACACGCACCGGCAAGCCGAGCGCTTGGAGCACCTGCGCATGGACTGGCAGGCCCACGCCGGGCGCCGTCTCCAGGGTGGCGATGAGCGCGTAGGGCACCTCGACGGCCAGCTCACCGGCTGAGGGGCGGCAGGCCACCTCGAGCTCGATGCCGGCCCCCGCGCCGAAGGGCACGGCGGTGGAGCCGCTCATGACGTCGTGCTGCAGAGTGCCCCGGCGCATGTCGTCGTGGGCCGCATCGTCGCGGTCGGCGACCAGCTGCTTGCGCATGCCCGCAGCCTCGACGGCGAGGGCGGCCCGGCGATACATGCGATGGGCCGGGTTGACTGGCGTCAGCCAGGCCAGGGTGACCGTCAGCCGGCGCGGCACGGTGGTCGAAGACAGCGCCTGGGGGAGGGGCAGCACGTGCACGTGGGCGTCGTCTGCGCCGATCAGGCGCGCGGTGAGCACGGTGGCGCGGTGCTCGTCGTCGCGCAGCGCGCTCTCCGGATGGGCGCGCCCGTAGCCGACGCTGCGGACCGCGCCGTAGCGGCGGCCGTGCTTGAGGTCGAGCTCGTCGTGCACCCGCT
>JAOQMM010171390.1:0-10207 GCA_027563515.1 Erythroxylum platyclados | reverse complement strand
AGTCAGTGAAAGATGAGCTTTGACTAGTTTAAGCTAGAAACCCTAGCAAATGGGCAAACCGAACCTAGAAAAATTCAACGGGCTAGAATAAGCCTAGGAAGGAGGCCCATGTGATTAGCATCGGGGAAAAGCGAAAATTTATTTTTTACACCCGAAGTTGACCGGCGACCTCCCAAGGTTTGACCAGCGCTGCTTAAGTCCAAGCTTCAGTCGTCGCTTGACTTTTGACTGGACTTGACCGGGAGTGTTTTATTATTTTCGGAGATTGTAGCCAGCACTTGCTTCTAGCTTGGCTCTTCAAAGGCTTCCTCTTCTTCCGCTGATTCCTTACTTGTCAAATCTTCTTCATGTTGCTGCGGTGCTGTACTAGAACTTGCATGTTTAGTTTTGGTCCTCACATTGGATTTTTGGCTGATATCCCATAGTTCCATGTTGTGAGACTTAAGGATTTCAGCACGCCACAAATGATGGTGATTGAGAGATCCAGGGTGTAGGACAGTGAGGCCAAAGTGATCTACTTGGAAATGCACAGCAATTGCCGAAACTAAGTACCCATACCAAGATTGTTGCTTCTCTTGCTTAGATTGGCAATAATGGCGTTAAAGACATAGGTAGAAGTGCAAACCAGGATACTGTGGTCCATGCACCATAACAGGAAAAGTTCCTTTGTCGATCACTTGTTAGTTTCCGTCTTTTTAAAAACCATTTGACACATGAATTTGTGTAATAACAAGTGTTCGTGGCTCCTTATGATGTTGTTATGGGCATTTTTGGCATCAAAGTGCTCCATCCCAGTTAGTTCAGACGAATAGGGAGTGACAGGAAAATCATCCTGATGATCCACTATTGAGGATTCAGGGAATCTGCCAATATCACACAAAGTTTCATAGTTGAGCTCATAAGGGCAACCCCATAATTTGAACCAAAGGCACTTCGGGTTGCTTGGTTTGTAGCTCAGTGTAAAGAAGAATTCATGGGTTAACTCTTGATATACCGAAAATTTAAAATGTATGAACATTCCTCATTGAATTCGCTCAGCAAGATTCTCAACTTTATCTAACAGACCAATTCTCTCTAGAGTGGCAAAGTCAAAATATTTGGGTATTACGAGCTACTTAGCACTAAGAGTTTGAAAACGAATACCTTCCTCCTCTGAGTAGATTGGGAAGGGTGCTCCGAAGTCAGTTGCCCTGTTCCTATGCCTATGGCCTGCAACTTGGGTGAGAATTGGAGGTAAGGTTTGCATAGCGGTCTTTTTGATGCGAGGCATAGTATGTGTGGCAGAATGAAGAAACCGAAAGATGAATCGAGTTTTTATTTAGAAGGTAGGTAGAAAGAAGTGAGAGCATTTGGTGAGTTTAAATCTAGAGAGATAAAGTAAAAATGAAAGTGATTGTGAAAATGATGTTAACTATGAATATAAAGGTAGTTGGAGGGTAAAATGGTAAAAATTGTTGTGAAAATTGCGTATAGGACAAAAATGTCCAGCCGCAGGCCATGATTGCGGCACCTTCCCACCATTATGGGACTTCTATTCGCATGCCACGATCGTGGCCGAGGTGTTTTTCTGCGTTTGCTGAAATGCCCATGTCCTCTCTAATATTCCTCCTAACCTCTATATCCAACAAGTACCTCATTACTCACTTTTCACATTGGCCCTTATCCACGCTCTCGTCCATTCCTTCGAGATGTTAATTGAATTCAAACTAACCTAACAACAAAAAAGTAAATTGACTAAGCTACAAAGTAACAGAAGATTAAAAACCATGGGTTGCCTCCCATGCAACGCTTCCTTTTCATCATGAGCTTGACACTTTCCTTTCTTGGTTTTGGATGAACTTTAGAAAAAATCCTCTGATTCCTCTATTTCCAGATAAACCAACAGGTAACTGCAAATATTATGCTGCGTTCATACTCATCATCTGAATAAGTATTCTTGGACAAATTATCAATCAACCAGTTCGTGGGCTCTTTTGATATAAAATCATTCCATAAATGGCGAGGAACAATCTTGTTCCATATTGTTTTAGCTGCTATGCGGTCCCGCAGAGCTTGGATACATGACTCCTCTGCTACAAAACAGCTACCACAACTGATATCACTACTAATGTGTCGCCTACATCTTTCCAAGTTAGTCAAGAGCTTGCCTTGCAAAGCTAGCCAAAGGGAAGTACAACTACATTGAGGTCCCTTGAATTGCCAAACAATTTTCTAGTGTTTGTCCTGCAGATTCCATGAATCATTACACAACTCTTCATAAGTCGATTTAACAATAAAATTCCCTGAGTCGGTCCATCTATTATATCTTCTATCCTTCCCATATTAGCAGAAGGAGGGCTCATGGCTACAATATTCAGCCATACTGAAGTTGGTGCTTGAAAATTATTCCATTTCCATTATCTTTCATTAACATAATCCTTCACTCGAATAGTTTTCTCTTCTTTAGAAATAGGATACACCGCCAATTCAGAGAGTTTAGCATTTCCCATCCACACATCCTCACAAATTCGTACGGATGTACCATTCCCTAAAGCCCACCAAACACCTTTGTACATGATTGGCCAAACCTTCGAAATGGCTCTCTAAAGAAATGAGCAACAACTAGCTAGCAATTGTTAGCTCAAGGATTATTATTAATGATTTTGATGATAACCTCATAATATTTCAAAATTTAAATTGGATTTATTTCCTTGTACAATTAACCGTCTAATTCTCAAAAGAAATAAAATCATAGGGTAAATGCTTCCTTTCTTGTAGGAACCTTCCTAATGAACTTACCTTATTTATTTCACAATATCTGAAAGAATCTTGTTATCATTGAAGTTATTTTCTTTTATTGTTAACGAGTTAATTCTCAAAAGGAAATAAAATCATAAGAAACATGCTTCCTTTCTTGCAGGAACGTTCTTTATGAACTACCTTATTAGAAATGGTTTATCCGAGAGGGTCCTACTAATTATAAAGGTCGTATATTACCCCTATGATTACTGGAAGATTTTTGGCAAAGATGACATCTAAGTTATTCAGATGTAAATCCATCCAGTTGACTAAGGATGTAAGTGAAGCAACAGCTAGTTGAAAGAAATGCCTACTTAAGGAAGAGTCACTGCTTTGTGAAAATAGATCAGACTCTTGAAATACATCTACAACATCAATTATTTTAAAGGTGATATCATTGTCAAATCTCTTGTGCTTTAGAAAGTGAAAATTCTTTTTTAGAGAGATCATTGAAGCTCATATCGAGCAAATTACATTTTCATCTATTAAGAGCTTGTAGGGGCTAGCTAAATACTACTAGTTTGGAAGGTTGGAGAACCTTGAAAAATATGTACTTGTGAACTTGAAGAGGCTCGTCAGATTACTACTTGGGATTTTAGTGAAACACTCGAGTTGGATACTTGGGGACTGGACGTAAGCTTAGATTATAAGTCGAACCAGTATAAATTGATTGTGTCATTCCTCTCTCTTTTTAACTTTTAAAATTCCTCAGTATATTGTTTGTGTCTTCATTTTTGCAAGAGACTCCTTCACTTTTATAATAAGCTCCTTCTGTTTTCAACTTTCAAGAGGTTCTTTTTAGTTTTAATAGGCGCTTTCTTTTTTAAATTGTTTTAATAGGATTCATCGTTTAGCAGACTCCTATCGTTTAGTAGGCTCTGATCATCTAACAGGCTTATGTCATTTAACAGGGTTCCATCATCTGACAAGCTTCTATTGTTTTTAAATTTTAACAGGCCCTTGTCTTTATACGAATTGAAAGTAACTAGCAAATTTTTTTTAAGTTACACATAATTCACCCCTCTCTTGCATGTGTTTGCTTTATCATTTGTTATCAGAGCGAGGTTTCACATTTTTTTGTATTTTACAGCACATGATAGATCATGGCAAAGACCTTGAGAAGTTTTGAAGGACAATCTATCTCAAAGCCTCTTTACTTCAATGGAAACAACTACTCATACTGGAAAGAGAAAATGACCATATATCTTCAATATGTAGATATTGAAGTATGGCAAGCAATCAGAGTTGGAGCTACACTTCTCGATTTAGATAATGTAGAAGTATGAACTGATGCTGATAGAAGAAATGCATAGCTAAAAACTAAAGCAAAACATAATCTAATCGGTGCATTATCTCCAAAATAATATGAGAAAATATCTTACTGTTCTACAACAAAGAAAATGTGGGACAAACTACAAGTCACATTTGAAGGAATGAATGAGGTAAAGAAGCATAGAATAAGTCTTTTAGTGCATCATAATGAAACTATTGGCATGAAACAGGAAGAGACCATAGACGAATTCTTCAGATACTTCAACAACATCATCACAGCCTTAAATAACTTGAGAAAGATAAATCCCAATGAAGAGCTCGTAACGAAGATTCTGATGTCACTACCAAAGAAATGGAGACCTAAAATAACAGCTTTAGGAGCAGTAAAGTATCTAGACACTATTTTACTTGACTGGCTACGAAGAAATCTGATGATCCATGAAACCGAGCTTAGACGAGATAAAGGATCCTCCTACAGAAAAGGAATGGCACTAAAAGCAACTGAAGAATCAAACGGTGATGAAGTGACACTGAGTTGCAAATAGATAGAGATGACAAGTTCAACTTTATAGTCAGAAAATATGTCTGCTTCTATAAAAAGAAGCTGATGAAGAAAAGAGAATGGAATAAGAAAGCTGGAAGCAACAGGTTCCTATCAAAAGGCAGTAGTAGCAATAGCAATACACAAAATAATCAAATCATATGCTATCACTACAAGAAACCTGGACACACAAGACCAGAATTTCCTCTTCTTCAAAAGGACAAGTTAGAGAACAGAAAATCTAGAAAGTAAATGATGACTGCAGACTGGTCAGATGAGGATGCTAAAAACTTTGAAGAAGAAAAGCCAAAAGAAATCGGTAACGTTTGCTTCATGGTTGAATCAAGAGACAATGAGGTATATTATTTTGACCTTGATATTGAAGTTGATGAATTGAAAAATGCAAATCATGAATCGTATGATCAGTGCAAAAGGTTGACAGTGAAATATTTCAAAGAAGTTGAGAAGTCAAAGAGCAATGATGCATCTCTGAAGAGTAAGATTAAATCATTGGAATCTACGAATGAGAATTTGGTGACCAGGAATATGTCGCTTGAGGTTGACTATAAGCAAAAGGTTTTTGAAAATTAAGTTCTGGAAGAAAGTGTAGCTAAGTTGGAAAATACGTTGCTCAAAAATGATTCTGAAAAGGTGAGACAGTTAAAAGAAAAAGTCGCCACCTTAGAATTTGAGAAAGAGAAAAGTGCTGGAAATATCTTATCTCTAGAAAAAGATCTAGTAAATTTTGTTGATGGAAGGAACAACCTTGATGCATTGCTTAGTGGTGGTAAATGCGTTTTTGATAAGGCTGGAATAAGATGTAATGAAAACAATTAACATTAGGCCATACAAAAACTTCTTTTTCAAATCCAACAGTAACTATAGCCAAAACAGCATCATGGTAGAAATTATATCAATTCTCATTCATCTGTTATATGCTTCTATTGTGGAAAACATGGTCATATTAGTCATTCTTGTAACTTTCGTAGAATGAGGAAATTACCTCAAATGTATGTTTGGAGATCGAAAGGTCAAACTACTAAGCTAAAAGGACCCAAAAATTTTGGGTACCTAAAATGAGATAATACTTTCTACAGATACGCTTCAAAATGGAGACAAGAAAAAATCAATGGATAGTTGATAGTGGGTGTTCGAGACATATGATAGGTAAAATATCACATTTCAACTACATTGAAAGAAAAGATGGAGTTTTGCAGAAAAATTCAGATTGAAAAAAGGTACTGCATTTCATCAATTCGAAGTGATCATGGAAGAAAATTTAAAGATTTCTGTGATGAAAATGGTAAGATGGTAAGAAGCAAAGCTAGACTTATAGCTCAAAGTTATAATTAATAGGAAGGTATTGATTTTGATGAGACTTATACACCTGTTTCTAGGTTAGAGTCGATTAGAATTCTACTTGCTTTTGATTGTTATAGGAATTTTAAGTTATTCCAAATGGATGTCAAAAATGCCTTCTTAAATGGATACAATAACAAAGAAGTGTTTGTTAAGAAACCTTCAGGTTTTGAGAACAAATATCATCCAGATTACATGATGAAGTTATCTAAAGCCCTGTATGGTCTAAAGCAAGCTCCTCGAGCATGGTATGAAAGGTTAAGTAATTTTCTGCTTAAGAATAACTTCGAAACAGGAAAGTAAATAAAACCTTATTTATTAAGAGAAAGAACAATGATTTACTTATAGTAAAAATATATGTTGATGACTTAATATTTGATGCTACTAATCCATCCTTCTGTGAAGACTTCTCAGCTTTAATGCAAGGGGAAAGTAGATATATTTTTTTATAATGACAAAGGGGGAGAGTTAAGAGTTAATGATATATTTTCACCTTGCATGATTTTGAGCATGACATGTTATATATCTCTTCAATAACTTTGTTGCTATTTTTACCTGATTCATTCTTTTCCCTCTACTTTTTGATAATTACTAAGGGGGAGAATTAAGATGATGATATATTTCGCTGAAAGATGTATGATATACTTACATGATTTGTGAGCATGATGAATATATGATATATGTTACTAATTGAATTTGGGAAGTTTTAATTTGTGATTTGTTAATGATAGGCTCCTTACTAAGAAAGGAAAGGCTCCTTCTAATCAGTAAGAACTTAGTCTACAGGTTTCGACCTTCATTATTACTTGAATTTTGAAAATATATCTGTTATTGTTTATCATCATAAAAAAGGGGGAGATTGTTAGCTCAAGGTTTATTATTAATGATTTTGATGATAACCTCATAATATTTCAAATTCAAATTGGATTTATTTCCTTTTACAATTAACGGTCTAATTCTTAAAAGGAAATAAAATCATAGGATAAATGCTTCCTTTCTTGTAGGAACCTTCTTAATTAACTTACCTTATTTATTTCACAATATCTGTAAGAATCTTGTTATCATTGGAATTATTTCCCTTTATTGTTAATAGGTTAATTCTCAAAAGGAAATAAAATCATAAGAAATACTCTTCCTTTCTTACAGGAACCTTCTTTATAAACTTACCTTATTAAAAATGGTTTATCCGAAAGGATCCTACTAATTATGAAGGTCGTGTATTAGCCCCATGATTACTGAAAGATTTTTGGCAAAGATGACGTCGAAGTTATTCAGATTTAAATCCATCAAGTTGACTAAGGATGCAAGTGAAGCAACAATTAGTTGAAAGAAACACCTACTTAAGGAAGAGCCATTGCTTTTGCGAAAATAGATTAGACTCTTGAAATACATCTATAGCATCAATTCTCTTGAAAGTGATATCATTGTCAAATCTCTTGTGCTTTAAAAAGTGAAAATTCTTTTTGAGAGAGATCATTGAAGCTCATATCGAGCAAATTACATTTTCATTTGTTGAGAGCTTGTAGAGACTAGCTAAATACTACTAGTTTGGAAGGTTGGTGAACCTTGAAAAATATGTACTCGTGAGCTTGAAGAGGCTTATCAAATTACTACTTGGGATTTTAGTGAAACACTCAAGTTGGATACTTGGGGAATGGACGTAGGCTTGGACTGAACTAGTATAAATCAACTGCGTCATTCCTCTCTCTCTTTTTAACTTTTAAATTACCACAGTATATTGTTTATTTCTTCATTTTTGCAATAGGCTCCTTCTGTTTCAACTTGCAAGAGGTTCTTTTCAGTTTTAACAAGCGCCTTTTGTTTTAAATTGCTTTAACAGGATTCATCATTTAGCAAGCTCCTAGCGTTTAACAGGCTCTGATCGTCTAATAGGCTTTTGTGGTTTAATAGGGTTTTATTGTCTAACAGGCTACTATTGTTTTTAAATTTTAACAGGCCCCTGTCTTTATAAAAATTAAAAGTAACTTGCAATTTGTTTTTTAAGTCACACACAATTCACCCCCCCTCTTGTGTGTGTTTGCTTTATCAGCAATGCCTCAGGGATCTCTTCCATTCCTTAAAGATATTTACCTCTTAAAACCTGAACCCAAAGAGACTGAGGATGAATCATTACATGCTAAGCTAACTTCATAAAAAGCTTCATTACTTTCTTTCAACCTTTTCAGGCCAAGACCTCTACGTTATTTTAGTTGACAAATGTCTTTCCAATTAATCAAACTCATCTTTCGCTCCCCTCCATTAGCTCCCCAAAGAAAATGATGACAATTACCCTCGATTTGATTGAGAACTCCGTAAGGAATAGATTAGTTTGCATTATATAACAAGGGATAGCAAGAATAACTGATTGAGCAAGAGTAATGCAGCCAACCAAGGAAATATTTTGAACTGACCAACTTGTTAACCTCCGATGAACATGATCTACAATTGCTTGATATGTACTATTGGTGATCCGCTTGTGAAGAATCGGTACACTAAGATATCTACCCAAATCCTTTTCAAGCTTGAAGCCTAAACTATCACTAAGATATCTTCCTTCCCTCTCAAGTACGCTATTAGAACAAAATAATGTAGTTTTTCCCTTACTCACAAGTTGTTTTGAGCTATCACAGAAATCCCGCAACACATTTTTAATAGTCCGCACTTGATCTCCGGAAGCCTTTGCAAATAGGATGAGGTCATCAGCAAAAAATAAATAAGAAACGGAAGGCCTTCTTCTACTGGTTTTGAAAGGGATCCATTTTTTATCACGAACTTGCTCCTCAATGGCTTTAAAGAGTCTTTCCATGCACAAAACAAAAATATATGGCGAGACAAGATCACCTTGGTGAATACCTTGAGAAGGCTAAAATGTTTTTATTGTCGAACCATTCCCAAGGATTTGCATAGAGGGAGTGGTAATACATTTGATAATAAGCTTAATTAGCTGACTTGGGAGTCCAATGTCCTCCAAAGTATCTTTAATAAACTCCCATCTTAATCTATCATAAGCCTTTTGGAGGTCTATTTTTATAGCCATATACTTATTTCCATGTATAACCTCTTAGGAAATAATAATGTTGTCAGTGATATTACGGCCTCAAATGAAACTTGTTTGGGATGGATTCACCAAATTAGGGAGTAGATGCTTCAACCTATTGACAATAACCTTCGTGATATGCTTATATAACACATTACATAAGCTAATTGAACGAAATTGGTTCAAACTCATAGGACTTTCAACTTTGGGTATAAGAATCAACATAGTTGAATTCATGTTACCTAGAATATCTCCACTAGAAAAAGCCTCCTTGACTATATTTACCAACGAATCTCCTACAATGTCCCATTGACTTTGAAAAAATAGAGCTATAAATCCATCACTTCTAGCTGCTTTCATCGGACCCATTTTAAACAGAGCCTGTTTTACTTCATCTTGTTCAACTGGCCTCTCTAACTAATGCATATCCCTGTCTTCTAGTTTAGGAAATTTACCCGGAACCTCATAACTCCGAAGCTTTCTCGCCTCTTTCATATATAGATATGTGAAGAAGTTCATGGCTTCCTTACATAATGTATTCTCATATGTGCACCAATTTCTTCCATCAAGCTTTAACATATTAATTCTATTTTTCCGTCTCCTTGCTATTATTTTAGCATGAAAATAGGAGGTATTTCTATCTCCAAACTAAATCCAATCACAACAAGCCCTTTGTTGCCACAACAATTCCTCTTGAATGAGAATATTTTCGTAATCCTCTAAGAGAATTCTTTTAAGATTCCATAACTTCCTTGAATTATACAGTTCCAATGCCTTTTGGTTGCCATTTAGCCTAGCTTTAATTTTTCTTTTCCATTGCCAGAGATTGCCAAAAACTTTAAAGTTCCAATCCTTCGCCACCAATGCAAACTCTTGAGCTGCTATAGATGCATGACTACCTAATTTCCAATTATCTTTATCCAACTCTTTGAAAGAGTCATGAGTTATCTATGGGGATAAAAATGAAAAACCTTCCTATGGTCCTCCTTTGTTTGACTACCCTTTTTAATTATTATAGGTCTATGATCATAATGAAATTTTGGAAGATGAAGAACCAAAAAAAACTAGAAATGGTTGAGCTAGGATTGGTTACCTAAAGCCGTATCAATCCTCTCCATAAGAGCTCCCCTATCCCAAGTATAGGTGATCTGTGACTCTTATGTCCGCCCCTGCACACTGGTGCGGGTATGTGACGAATGCAACTATGGATCGTTCCAAGG
>JAOQMM010171325.1:0-10212 GCA_027563515.1 Erythroxylum platyclados | reverse complement strand
TGCCTTGTCCCTCCACTTTTGGGAAACCAATGATGAAATCAATTGAGACACTCTCTCATGGTCTCTTGAGAATTGGATAGAAGGTTGGTAGAACACAAACTTCTAATAGAGTCAAAATTTTACCCTCGCCATTAACTCCCTAGTTAGTGATCCAAAGAAGTTGAGCTAAAAATTAAAGAAGTTGAAATTTTGCATAAGGTTCGTTATATTAGACCAGCCAAATATACTGAGTGGTTAGTTAACATTCTGTATATAGTTAAGAAGAATGGAAAAATAAGATTTAATGTCAACTTTAGGGATTTAAATGCAACCACTCGTAAGATATATAAATGATACTGCTTATAAATTCTTTGATAGATGCAATAACTAGTCATTCTTTGTTTTTTATGGACTATTTTATGGTTATAATTAACTTTTTATAGTCGAAAATGATATTTCTAAATATCTTTTAGATGTCTATGGTTAAAATGGACATTTGAGTGGATTGTAATACCTTTTAGTCTAAAAAATGTAGGAGCTAGTTATTAAAGGGCTATAAATGTTATCGTTCATGATTTGATAAGACATACTTTGGAAGTTTATCTACGTGATATTATTGTGAAATCAAAATATAGTGCAGATGACATCCATGATTTACAAGAAGCATTTTGTAGGATAAGAATGTATAAGTTTGAGCGTAAACCCCCTAAAGTGTGTTTTTGGAGTAAAAGCAAGGAACTTCCTAAGGTTTTTAGTTCATAATAGATGAATTGAACTAGATAAAAATAAAGCAAAAGTGATTTTTGAAATGAAATTGCCCTATAATAAGATGAAACTTTAGAGATTTTTAGGTTAGGTGAACTATGTAAAAAGGTTCATTGCTAATTTAGCAGGAAAAACAAAATAATTTTCAGTTATTAAAGTTAAAGAATTCTAATGAATTACATTGGAAGGAAAGGCATTAGGTGACATTTGATAATATCAATGAATACAAAAGGTTCATTGCTAATTTAGCAGGAAAAACAAAATAATTTTCAGTTGTTAAAGTTAAAGAATTCTAATGAATTACATTGGAAGGAAAGGCATCAGGCGACATTTGATAATATCAATGAATACCTAATTGAATCTCTAGTAGTGATGTCCCCTCGAAAAGCAATTTCATTAAAGTTGTATATTTCTGTTACGGAAGGATCTATTAGATGTCTATTGGCTTAGAGTAGTGAGGTTCAAATACTAGAAGTCTTGGAATTTATTTGGCCAAAGAATTCATGTATATAGGATACAATTGAGAATTTCAAGATTTAAGAAGTCCAGACAGACGTGTTTTTAAAAAACGATAGTGCATGAAGGTAGTTAGTCAAGAACGTGGAAGTTAAGAAAATAATGGGAGACAGTTAAGCAGAATGTGGGAAGTAGGCTGGAATTTAAATGGTTACAAGAGAACTATTTGAGGCAGAAGTCCAAAATGTAAAAGTTAAGAAAATAGTGATAGATAATAAGCTAAAATGTAAAGAAATGGGCAATTATAGTAAAAAAACTACTTAAAGATGAGAGCACTATCAATTCATCAATACCATGAGGACAAGGAGCAATCTCCACTACACACAATTCTAGACACAATATTCACCGCACGTTCAATCACAAGATAACTTCAAAGCCAATCTTTGGAGAGAAACATTCAACCTACTTCAAAAACACTTTGTTATTTTTTCCTTTACATTATAAATTTATCTTTGTTATTTCAAATTCCTTTTTGTAAGCTCGTGATTCCCTTTTTGTTACACTCAAATTTTTTCTTTACTTCAAACCTCATTTCACATATTTTAGAATTTTGGTAGTTTAGAACTCCATTTTCTCTTTTTTTCAAAACCTAATTATATCATTAATAAGAAGTTAGTTCCCTCCCTAACACGCCCAAATTCTAAATTAACACCAACAGCTAAGCACTTTAGAATCTGTTATTAAAAAAAAACCTTTTACTGACCTTGTACAACTAGTTTGCAGGCTGGAGGTTAACGAACAAGTCACAAATTTTGGTCAGCTGTTAAGGTTGCTTCAAAGGGGAAATGCTAGGTGGAACTTGTCCAAAAGTTAAACAATCCTTGTAAAAGAGTTTGGCCTTCATGGGCCGGCACTGACTGAAATTCTGCAGTAATTCTGGCGTCCCAATGTCATTGTCCTGCAAAGGACAAGCTTTCGTTATTATAAGGACATATTCCTTTATTTAATTGAAATCTTAGTTCTTACTTATGTAATAGTTGTTGAAAATGTAAATTATCAATTATTAAAAACACTAAACGGCATTTGATGTTAATGGACCCTTTAAAATAAAAAACTAAATAGTAGAGAGCATTTAATAGCTTTTAAAATTTAAGAATAAATTGAAAAAAGTTAGTATATTTACCGGTGTTTTAAAAATCGGACAGACATCAAACTCAATATATATAAATTAAGGGCCAACTTACTAATAGCAAATTTCCTTATGAAATGTCTAGATTGACCGTCTTCTTAGAAGTGGCAAGGCCCAAAGTTTGAAATTCTTATGTCATCCTTATTCTTGTATTTGACAAGTTCCTTGCGCCAGGACCATTTCAATTTTGAACAAAATTGTGCACCATCTCTTGTTTTCCTCACCAGCCGTCCACATCCAAACTCAAGTTTCGCAGTACACAAATTCATACATATAAATCCATCTTCATGTACATATAAGCATGTAACCATCTTTACATAAAACGCACTTCGTTCTTCATAAACCATAGGATCAACCTGCACTAACCATGAGAAAATTTCTGCTCTTTCTGGTTCTATACAGCAAGTTGGTTGCTCTAGCCACTGGCCTTCCTTCTCCTCTGTTGAGACGACATCCACGAGAAGTGTATGACAATGGCAGAATCTTCGACATCACTCACTTGGTCAATCCTGGGATGCCCACATGGGACTCAAAGGACGGGCTTGGCAAGGACTACATAAGACTCGTAGCTAGCATCAAGAACGGTTCTCTGGTCAATGCGGGTGAGATGAAACTAGCCACGCACACAGGCACACACATTGACTCTCCAGGGCATCTGTACGATGAATACTACGAGGCGGGGTTTAATGTCGACTCTCTTGACTTGGAAGTGCTTAACGGTATATATGGATGTTAATCAGTAACCACTGTAGTTTTTGCAGTTATCACTACAGTACCTGCATGGATATCTGATTATCAATTCATTGATGCTTTGTTTTTTCTGCGTATAGGTCCTGCATTGCTAGTTGATATTCCAAGAAACAGCAACATAACTGGTATGTATTTCGCTCAGACTTGCTGCATTTCCACGAAAGATCATTTCAATCTTTTTCATATGAGATGGGTGCTGCGCGTTGCTTTCTGATCATTCTGTGGAGTGATCTATTAATTTAAAGTAAGACTAAGTACGTGCAGAGAGTTAAAAGCACTTCCAAGCAATTGACTAGTATTTATTACAGCTGAAGTTATGAAATCCTTGAACATTCCCACGGGAGTACGTCGAGTGCTTTTCAGAACCTTGAATACAGACAGGTGACTAAGACCTGTTTATTCTGTTCGATAAATAAATTTAATACAGCAACCTGCTGAACTGAATTTCGTTTGATTTCAGGCGGCTCATGTTCAAGAAAGAGTTCGACTCCAGCTATGTTGGATTCATGGAGGACGGGGCTAAGTGGCTGGTTGACAACACAGACATCAAACTCGTTGGTATTGTTATATCATCTTCTATTTTGTCTGAAAAATTTAGTCTCATTAATCGCGTTGGAACCATTTTGGTGTATAATCATACTGCTGCTATTGATCATGAGGAAATCAAACAAATTTATACCTAATTTTATCTATGCCGTGGTCATTTAGGACTTGATTACTTATCAGCTGCTGCGTATGTTGATGGACACCCAACTCATCTTGTATTTCTTAAGAGCAGGGTAAGGCTTGAACTCATAAAACATACTTAATTTGGAATAAAGTTTTCTTCTTTCCTGATTTGATGAAAAAATGTTGCAGGAAATCATTCTTGTAGAGGGCCTAAAACTTGATAACGTCAAAGCAGGAGTTTATGATGTCCATTGCTTGCCTCTGAGGATGCTGGGTGCTGAAGGATCACCAGCCAGATGCATTCTTATCAAGTGATTCTTTACTTGTAATGTGACAATCAATTTGTATTTGAAGCTCTACAGAAAAGTTTCTAATTTTAACTTTCTTCGAGATACTGGCGTCAGTTCAGTATTGAAACACCTTTACAGCTACAATGGAGCCTTATGACTAAGCTTGAATCATTCATTTCGTCGCTAAAGAATGATTTTACTAATTCAAACCCAATTTTGTTAATTTAATTAGTTTAAAGTTAAAAAAAAAGTTGAGGTGATATTTAATAACTAAATAAAAAGAAGTATAATAATAAAGGGAAATCAAGGCGCATGCGCCCTTCAATTCCTGTAACGAATATAGTCACAATTTAGCTCTCTGATATTTTGTTCTTTGATGAAGGAAAAATCTGGATTAAGTCATCATGTTAGAACTAGAAACTGGGTGGTTACACGGGGCAAGATGCTATACTTGGAGATAAGCTTAGATAACCATAAAAAGTATTCAGACCTCCTGAGTATTTGGATGATCTCCAGCAATGTCAATCCCGAGTTTTGGTGTTAATCTTCCGTCATTACACATATGATCAAATCAATGAAGATTATATGAGAGGAAGGTAGGTAGACAAATTTTCTCTCAAGTTACAAGACTGGTTATCAGTTAACACTTTTTTAGAAAAACAGGATGGGTTGAGAGTATATCATTACGAGGCAGCAAAGTTATAAGCAATCAACTTGTACACACAAATGAAGTTATTTGCAACTTTGTTAGTTTTTATTGTCTAGAAACAGAAACTCTAAAATTGAAAGGAACATATGCATGTAGAAATGTATTCAATTCAGTTCTTTTCAACTCTTGCCTAACGAGGTAACTGATTACTATTAAGTATCAAACAAATGAACATACAACATCATTTTTAGATTTTCTTTTGTTTTCTTTTTTCAAAAAAGGAGAAAATAGGAGCGCTTGGATCCAAGGATGGATATAATTGACAAGAACCAATTTGCTTTATGGTAGTAATATAACTTTCAAACACCATACCCTTCCACTCCATGCCCTAGATTATTTCAGCCTTAGAGAAGCTTTCTTTAGCCTCTCTCTCTCTTTTTTAATTTTATATTCTTCTTATGGCTTGTTTGTTCAGTTGTTGTGGTAGTTTGTGTGACAAACTTAAGGACAAGGTTGTGACAGAATGAACCTGTGCTTGTGAAAATTCATCTGTTTTGTGAATGATTTCAGTGCTTTGGTTGGTTCATGTGAATGTTTGGTTTCTAGCCTTGAAATTAATCATAACATACTAGAATAAATTGACTGACATACTAGAGATTAAATTTGGATATCCTGAATGCATATGCTAACTACATGGATTGATTGAAGTAGCTAATTTCAAGAACTTAAACAAAGTTTGACAATTAAGGAATAAGGCAAATTGTCGAATTGAGGTAGATTTTATTATAAAACTATGTGAGAATTTGATTCATAATAACTAACAGTTATATGCCATTCAAATTTTTTTTTTCTTACGTTTGATACTCTTCTAATGGATTAGCTTCAGAACTTGATCTTGAACAGGTTAAAATTCATCTGGATTCATGACATATGAATATGATTAAGGCCATCTTTGTTTTAACCCTTTAGCTATAAAAAGCCAACTAGTGTTAATTCTTTAGTCAATCCCTTTAAGTTGTTTTATTCGTTGAATGAAACCTCCTCTTTTAACTTTAAGACCCCAATATCCTTGCCAAATTTTAGGCTTAGTAACCATTTAAGTTTAATCCATGGTAAATTGTAAGTGTGGGGGAAGATTGATTTTTTTCATTTGTTTATGTTTAAAATTCAAAAAATGCCTCTATATGTGATTTAGAGTGATAGCTGCCTTGGTTGTTTTATTTGTGTTGATTCAAGTATTAAAAAAACTAAGAAAAGAGAGAAAAAGAAAAAGAAAAAGCAAAACAATAATAAAGTAATAAAAGGTAGCCATGAGAATTGAAAGAGGCAAAGAATTATTTTTGGGAGGGCAATACTTCTTTCCTAGTTCATCTTACACACAAACTCAAGTGCTTTACAAACTCTAATTGTTTTAGCCCTTCAAATTAGAGCCTATACCTTTGACCCTAGCCCTGCTACAACCTATAATTAAAGTCCTTTTGGTTCCTATTCTTATGTTATTTAAATAGGGAGGATGACTAGTGAAATTGTAAGCTTATATAAGTATGAAGAGGGGCTTAAACAAAACACTTCAACCTTAAATTCTTAATTGATTAGAGTGAATTTCATTTCCTTTGGTTTTGCATTTGCCTTTGAACAAGATTGCCTTAAGTTAACTTTCCTATGAATCGATGAACTTTGGTCATGACGTGTGTAATTGCTTGAGGTTTGGGTTTGGCCAGGTTTGAAGGATTGTGTGTGTTTGGTCTGTAGAAGATGAATTGATGAGTTTGTGGTTAGTTCTAGTGTTTAGAAGGATAATTGTGGGGAAGTTTGTTAGTGTCATTATTGTACATGTTTTTTGGCATTTAATTCCTCAGTCAATGCCCTTAATCTTATGTAAATTCGAATATTTGGTAGTTAGGAATTGTTAAAGGCTAAGGTGGGAGTTTTAGCAGGAGTTTGAGTTCAAATAGGAAGTTGGAAACTGTAGGTGTTGACTGAATGTAGGCCCATGTAAGGAAAATAATAGTTCACAGTAGGACCTGGTTTGGAAGTTATTTAATGTGATCAGAAAATATTTTTTTATAAATATCTCTTTGAGATATGATGGGAACATTTTTTTTAATAAAGTAGTTAAAATAGGTTGCCTATATTATTTTAGACAGGGTTATTTTTGGTGGAAAAATAGATGTTCCTTTTTGTTTGCTTGAGAAGAACATGTTATTTTTTAGACTTGAAAGGTGAAACATTATTTCTTTTCTCTTCGAACACTGTTGTGATCAAAACTAGCTTTGCAAAGCTAAATATTTTACTTGGTTAAAGGGATCCAAAATTATTGAACTAAGTATTTGTGAGAATATCGTTCTTAATGAAATTTCTTTGTCATCTAGTATTAAATATTCATCTTCTATATTTGTATGACTGTGTTAATTAATAGCTAAGATGTGCAACTAGTTATTAATTAGTTTAGTTTATAACTAGGTTGGAAAAATTGATATTCAATATTTCTAATCAGAAGTAGCGATTAGGATTTCCATTTACTACATTAGAAATTGGAATTCTACAACGAATATTTATCTAGGCTAAATATGCATCGTACGTCTATTGTCCTGTTTATTGGTTTTCTTTGTTTTTAATGTCAGTAATTAATTAAACTTAAGATTGCATCTAGGTTGTTAGTTAATAAGAGTTAATGAAATACATGTTTTTAATTACTTACACATATGCGAAGATTGGCAAAAATATCATGGTGCATACTTGTTGGTAAAATGGAATTAATTTATGTCAAGTATCAATACTAGTTTAATAATAGAGGTGATCATAGACCAAGGTTTGTTCACATTAATTAATTAGTTTAATTTTTGTTGCTATGATTTAATTTAATTTTTCTATTAATAATCTTATTTATTTAAAATCCCTATTTCATGATTTATTTAATTTAGTGTAACTACTAATTGTCAAACTCCTTGTAGGGACAATACAACTCTTCACTTGCTACATTTGTTTTGCAGGAATTGGTTTTAATTTGGTTGCAAGCGAGAACAGTACCATATTCTTATGATTGATAATTAAACATACTATGTTGTGTTATTATATATGCATAATAAAATGATATTTAACATTCTCAATTTGGGTTATCATGAGACTACAACAAGTAGCTTATAATATGAATAAATAATGATCTTTATAATCATTATAAGCTACTTGTTGTGACAAGGAGTCTTGGCCCGTGGCCCGGTCAACTCAGGTCAGGCCAAGATTGCCATCCCTATTAATTAGGTACATATTTAGTTTCTTAGTTAGCTAACTAGGTATGTACATGGTTGCTTAGAAAATGTTAGAAGATTGCCATGAAAATCCTGTTCTCATTTTAGATACATCTAACGAAATAGGTGCAGATGGGGATGAACCTTATATTACAAGCAAGCATGTTAGAAGAATGCAAGTTCCAAATGTTAATATACAACATAATGTATGTATCGATTCCGATCTTATCTTTAGTTGTTGCTATATTGGGTAAATAGATGGACATGAATTGTGCATTTCTCTTGGAAAATTATTTTTTATGTCATTCCTAAAGTAGTTGAGACCATATGCCTCAAACTACAATAATTGATGAGATTGGAGTAGAGCTCGAAGTTGCCAACAATATTGCTCAACATGGAGTTCAGCTTATTAGGAAATCCTATGGAATAATCACAAGAAATATAAAAAAGAATCCTTCTTTGTAAATTCTTATTGGTCAAATAAAGGTTTGAAGAAAATCCATCTAATTTTATTTTTTTTATCAAATTTCATTTAGATGTGCATTTACAAATAGGTTGTATTTTATTTATTAGGATTTTTTTCATTGACTCGTGTAGAGATTTGGAATTGTATGACTAGCTCATCACTCTAAGCAACTATTGTGGAGTAAATTGTTAATAAATATAAATTTTTACAATCATTTGATAACATATAATGTTGGAATACGTTAGTAAACAACCATTAATGTGAAGAACAATATGAAGTTTTTCAATGGGTTGCGTATTCCTTCTAATAAAGAAGTAAGTAATAATATTTTTCTTGTGATTAATAGTTTTGGTTGAAATTAAGTTTTAAAGGTATATTGTTATTTATGTTAGCTAGTGTCTTTTAGTATTTTTTACTTGAATTTTGATAATGTATAAAACCGAAAACCTAATGAAAAGTTATTTTGGAATGAAAGTGATATGAAATGCTTATAACATACTATAAGTAAAGTATTATAAGTTTTTGTTGAAGCCATATAAGAGGCTATTATGATAAGTGATAAAGATTATAACATGAGAAACATTACAAATATATTAACTTTTTTTGTTGTTACTTATTGGGCCAAAAGTTTTTATCAAGACCTTGAAAGGGCTTGTGGGAGCATTATCTAAAAAGGTATTGAGGTGTTGGGTTTAGTTTGGGATTTAAAATTGTTGCTTTAGGGTTAAATTTTAGGAAGCTTAATCTAGAACCAATTATTACTACTTATAACAAGACAAATAAAAAGTTGATAGTTTTGGACTATAATGGAACCATGATGCCATAGGTTTCTTTTAATAAGAAAAAACCAGTTATTTTAGTATTGAATAACTTATGTAATTATTCTAAAAATATTGTCTTTGTTTTGAGTGGCAGAGAAAAGGATCCTTTTAGTAAGTGGCTTTCCTTATATGAAAAATTGGGCATTTCAACTGAGTATGGTTTCTTTATTAAGTGAACATTTTTTCTTATAATTTTAAGCATTTGGGATGATCTTATATTCATTAACGCATGTGTACACTGGCTATTATATTATGTGGGCAAGGGTTTTTCAATAGAAGACTTGTTTAGTGGGTCATGATTGCCAATGAAAAAAGGCTATAGAATCTATAATGGAACTTTATATTGAGCGTTGATCTAGACTTGTTGGTGGTTATTTGCTTCTTATACGAAGTACATAAGTTGTATTTAAATATTTTTTATGGGAATATGATGCTTAAAAGTTAAAACCATCTGCCCCCATCTTAATTAGGAATGAAAATAGGTTAGGCTAATCCAATATGCCATACCTCAGCCTAGCCTGCCTCTCCAAGATGCAATTCAAGTTTAGTTTGAAAATCGATCAAACTTAAGTTGCATGGCCTGACAAAGTCATTTTGGTGTAATTACTCAAAATAACGTTGTTTAGTCTTATATTTATAGACCAAAACGACATCATTTTGGTTAATTACACAAAACAATATTGTTTTGGAAAAGACATTTGGTTTAGGCTTCGGATTGGCCCTCCTAACTCGAGTCTGAGCTAATTCAATCAATCCAAGCTTGGTTTATTGACTTTAGACTAGGTCGAACTAAGTCAAGCAATTTTTGCTAACTTTAGCCCTACTATACCCAAGAGCAATATATTTTGTCATGAATAGTTATGATCAATGCTTATTTTCATATTATTATACCCTAAGTTTAAGGTATCTCATACTTTAATATTAATTGAT
>JAOQMM010171234.1:0-10217 GCA_027563515.1 Erythroxylum platyclados | reverse complement strand
CGATCTGAAATCAAATCGATCTTCATAACGGTGGGTGGGGGATTACAACTGAAGTGGCGACAGTATCGCAAAAATTTTGTATAGACCATGCAAGGGATACAGTTCACCATGAACACAATGATCTTATCATTAGGATGATGTGATATCATACTGGGGGTGCAATGGCCAGCAAACTTAAACGATGTGTTATGAAATTTCAAAGAATGGACAATGGCTTTTAATTGGGACAGTTAGTTGGTGATTTTGAATAGGAAAACTTCTCGGAAGTCATGGGTTGTGTCATGTAAGGATTTCTAAAGAACTCTACAACTTTCAAAAAGTTGGCAATTACTCATGATGCAATTAACAATCCCCATTGAGCTTCGGCTACAACAGATGAGAATGAATGATGAACAATGGAGTGCGTTCAAGAAAATCAATGCAATTTTGTCTAGATACACATCGATCTTCCACGAATCGAGTTGTCTTCCACTTGATCGCAAACACAGCCATCATATTCTTCTAAAGGAAGGCATTGACACCATTAATATTTGGCCATACCGCTATTTAGGGACACAGAAGGATGTTATTGAACAATCTGTGAAAGAACTCATGAAGCAAGGATTTATTCAACACAGCTACGGTCTCTATGCCTCTCTAGTTGTTCTCGTTAAGAAGAAGGATAATTCGTGGTGTATGTTTGTGGATTATTGTGAATTAAATAAACATATGATTAAAGATAAGTTTCCGATACCACTAATTAAAGAATTATTAGATGAATAACATAGAGCTAGCTAGTTCACTAAACTAGATTTATGATCAGTTTATCACCAGATTTGGATGCAGCTGGAGGACATACCAAAAACGACATTTAAAATGCACGATGGTCACTATGAGTTTTTGGTCATGCCATTTGGTTTAACAAATGCCCCATCAACATTTCAACGACTGATGAAAAAGCTATTCAAACCACATTTGTGGCATTTTATTTTGGTGTTTTTTTAATGATATCTTAATCTACAAACCAATATTTACAATTACACGTTGATCATATCACCATAGCTATGCAGATTTTGAAGGACTAATCAACTAGTTCTAACCGGGAATAAGAGTGTATTTGGAGCACACCAGATTGAATACTTGGGTTACTCTATTTCAGAGGCTAAAGTGACTAATTCCAGGAAGGTGAAGACAATTATATAATGATCAGAACCTAGAAATATTAAAGAGCTCTGTGGCTTTATGGAAATCATGAGATATTACAGAAGATTTATAAAGGGTTATGGATCAATTGTGAAACCATTAACAAAATTGTGGAAAAAGGATAAGATAGTTCATTGGGAATGGCAACCAGAGGAAAGAGTGACGATCAAAAAATTGAAGGATGCAATTTCATAAGCTCCAATGTTAGCTCTTTTGGACTTCTCAAAATTGTTTATGGTGGAAGCAAGTGTGAGTGGATTAGGAATCGAGGCTGCTTTGTAACAGGAGGGCCATCCAATTGCCTTTCTCAATAAATCATTAGCTAGAAGACATCAAGGGTTATCTACTTATAAGAAAGAATTTTTAGCCGTGATTAAGGTGATCAAATATTGACATCATTACCTGAGTTGCAAACCTTTCATGGTTAAGATAGATCATAGCAGTCATGCCTTCCCAAGCTACTTGATTATGACTTTGAAGTTCAATATAGGAGTGGGAAGGAGAATGCAATTATAGACGCCCTCTCAAGAATTATTAGTGTAGACCTATTGATGTTATCTATAACACAACTACATGGGGGGGCTACTGGAGGATATTAAAAGAGGTTGGGAAGGGAAGGGAGTAAAGCAAGCCAGGACATAAATAAAAAGCTAGAGTCCTAAAATATGAAATCTACGACTTATGAATGGAAGGGAGATTATTATAATGGAAAGGCTTATTAGTGATGGGAACCAACAAGGCACTCCGAAAACATATAATTAACATTAGTCAAGATGATGGAATGAGAGGATATATGGGTGTAATGACAACCACAAACAAAAACTGTAGAATATGTTCCATTAGAAAGGATTCGTCAGTGATGTTTAAATTTATGTACAGAAATGCATGGAGTGTCAAAAAAACAAACATGATAATGCAGCCTACCTGGGACTTCTACAACTAATTAAAATTCCTAAGGGAAATTGGTGAGAGATTAATGTCAATTTTATAGAAGGGTTACCTATATAAAGAGGGAAATTGGTCATTATGGTGGTAGTCGATAGATTTAAGAAATATGCTCACTCCATCTCAGTGAAACATCCATACTCTGCTAATAACATTGCAGAATTGTTTTTTGATCATGTGTTCAAGTTGCATTGAACACCATAGTCAATTATTAGTGACAGAGATCCCATCTTTTTGAATAAATTTTGGTAGGAACTACTGCGGTACAAGGGGTAAGTTTGAAGCATTCAACTGCCTATCACCCATAATCAGATGACCAGATAGAAGTGGTGAACAAAATCTTAGAGACTTATCTGCATTGTTTTTACACTGAATATCCTCAAAGATGGAGTGAATGGGTCTCTTTAGATGAGTGGTGCTACAACACCACTTATCACTCTGCCATCAACTCTACACCTTTTGAAGTGTTGTATGGATATCCACCATCACCCTACGCACCATATATAACAGGGGACTTAAAATTGATGGAAGTGGATCAAGTCCTTAAGAGTCGAGAGGCCATGACAAGTGTAACAAGATTATATTTACAGAGAGCACAGAATCGGATGAAGCAGTATTTTGATGCAAAAAGATCAGAGAGGGGGTTTAAGGTAGATGAAATGGTTCTACTCAAGCTTCAACCATATGAACAACATTTGCTCCAAAGAAGAGGTAATCAGAAACTATCTCCACTTTATTATGGTCCATTTAAGATCATACAACAAGTGGGGAAGGTTGCATAGCAGCTAGAGCTTTCTTAAGGATTTGCAATACACCTTGTATTCCATGTGTCCCAGCTGAAGAAAGCTTACTTGAGTCAAGAAAGAATTGCAGGGTCATTACCAGATTTTCTCATTCCTGTTAAGCGCATCGTAGTAGCAATTTTAGGAAGAAAGATGAAAGGACCCATCCTGGAGTTCCCCTTCTGGAACCCTAGTGGAAATGTCTCGGTGACCCCACGGTAGCCCTTCAATCGATATCTAACTCAACTGAAGGGTTCCCGCAAAGCCAAGCCATTCAACTGCTAAAAACTTTTAATATTTTAATCTTTTAAAAGTAGGGAAAATAGTGGAAAACTTTTTTTTAATCATTTTATTGAAAATTTCGATAGCACAACAACTGTATTTTGACTTTCCCAAAATTTTCAAAAACCTACATAACACATTCTAATATTTCATATACCATCTCAACTTCTGAAATGGGACCTCAGGTCCACATCACAAGCAATCACAAACATATAATTCTCAACATTTTAAAAACATTATTAAAGATCAAAGCCCTCATAGTTCATTAAGAAAAAGAGATTTACAATCCCAAAGATGTTTACATGATCACACTTTTAAACCCTTTCCAAAAATACTTTACAAAATATATACAAGCAACTAAGCCAATTTCAAGCAAACACATACATAAGAAAGATAAGACAAATACAACAGCACCCATTGGTACAACTAATCCTGCGGCAGAGTCCCAATTATTATAGCACCTATACGTATACCTGGGTGGTTTGTTTAAAAACATAAAAATAAGGGTGAGCTAAATGAGCTCAGTGAGTGTAATCAATTTACTAAAAGTTAAACTTTTCATAATCACATATCTGAAATAGTTTCATAAAATAATAAAGCTCATGGTAAAATATTTTCCATAACAATTCATTCGTGCATCATCAAATCTGGTAATAACATAACACTTCGTAAACACACAATTTTCATTTCTGAAATACTATTTTGAAATGTTTTTCGACATTAAACTCATAATATACAAGTTTCCATTTTTCCTTTTTTTTCTTAAACAATAATCAGTGGTGGCAATAAGTTTTCTGAAAATTTTTATATTGAAAATAAGCCAACCACTAGAATTGGTATCATATGGTACCTCTCAAATAACTTTTAAACTGTCATAAATTTTCTTACTCATCATAGCCCACCAATAGTTCCTTTATGATATGTTACGCTAGGCATAAAGTCAAGGAGCTAGTTTTGCATCGCTTACTCATGACTGGTTAACTACTAGTTACGGAGCTAGTTTTACATCGCTATAGACCAGTAGTTATGAAGTTGGTTATGCATCGCTTACCCGTAACAAGTCACAGAGCTGGTTCTACATCGCTTACCTGTGACTGGTTAATCACTAGTTACGGAACTGGTTCTACATCATTTACCCGTAATAGGTTAACTACTATAATCCGGTATAATAACATGTATAAATCTTAATAATGTACCATAGGCAAAAGCAACTCATACTTTTTTAATTCAACTTATTTTTGAAATCAATTATGGGAGAATTCATAATCATTCAATTTAATGCATAATTTCAGTGTAGCTTCCAAGCATACAAAATTTAACTTTCAAATTAAAACTTATATATTGCTAAAGCATACACTTGTACTAGCAATATTTATTTATAATATTTCATTCACATAAAACTCAACATAAATATTCATTTCATGAAAACCATTTGCATAAAATCAATTTAAAGAATACTCATATGTTATCAATTCTTTTGTAAAGAATTTAGTCATATAAAACAATTAAAATACACTAACTGTTTTGCAAACTTATCACCAAGCACACTCATGCATTTTGCTTAGGCATTATTTACAAATTCATAAACAAGATGTTAAAACTATAAATTCAATTTAACCGAATTCGAGATTAGTATATAATCGTGTAACACATACACTAATCGTATTTTCGCTTAATTCCGTAAGCTAACCTATTGTTCTCTGTTTCCAAATCTAACTTTGAAGGTCATTTAAATACCATATTTTACCCATTCTATCTTACCAATTTTTTTCAAAACACTATCTCAGCCAATTTAATTCACCATATCAAGATCATGCATGATGAGTCACGGTTATAACACATGTCTAGAATTCATACCTCCACTTGTTCCTTAATTTTCACTTAGCAAATGTTCAAATTAGTTTTTAAGGTCTTCTAGAAATTTGTTCCCTATGTCTCTAATTTTCATATCATCAAAAATCATGTCATTTCAACTTCTAAATCATGAAAAATGTACCAAATATCACAAGCTACTTCAACATAGGGCCAATATCAGGTTACCATATTCAACCTCAAATTTCAATATCATTAAGCTAGAATTAGGTCAAGGTCTCTTCTAGAGATATTTCACCATATCTTAGGTTTCATTTCCAGTTGGAATCACCCAATTTGGAGGCCTGCAGGCCGATTTATGGCCAAAAAAATAGGCCTGGTTCAAACTAACTAAAGACAAAATTCTACTACATGTTCCTCTCTTACTATATTCAACCAAGTCCATGTAAAGAAACAACAAAGTAAAACCAAGAATCCATTTATCTTAAACAAATCCATCCCACTCAAAAAACCCATAAAAATTAGAAATTTAAGTTAGGAAAACTTACCACTTTTTCCTTCTCCAATCTTTTGGGTAAATGATGAAAATTTATGTTTGATCATGGTTTCTCCAAATCTCACCCAAAACCCATCAACAATGACTGCACCCTTCTTTTCTTTCTCCTTGGCTGAACTTCACCTTGCTTCTCTTCTTTCCTTTTACTTTTTGGTCACTCACGGCTACACCATTCACTCTAATGGTTCTCACCAAAATGAAGCAAAATGTAGCTTTTATACTCATTTAATGGATTACACATGTCACCTTCTTAATGGTCATCACTAATGAATCATTACCATTTAATTAATGATGCTTAACCCTTAAAAGAGCTCATAATTGGTCATAAGGTACGACTCACTAATCCACTCACACCATTTTCATACAAAAAGACCAAATTGCCCTTAATGAGCTTAATTCACCAACTAATCGAATTACATTCTGTAACTGGTTTATTATCAAATAAGACCAAGAAATACTCTAATTATGGTTAATACGTATTGAGTAAATGTTTTAAAAAAATTTTCAAATGGGTTTAAAATCTCAATACCCATTATTTTTCCAAAAAGGGCATTTTAATCGTTAACTTTCGAAACTCCTAAATTTCATCTGATCGGACTTATTTTCGATCAGTTTTAGTATCATTAAACTCTAACACTTATTCCTGAATTTTTCATTATTTTAGGGTTGGGTCCCATAAAAATTTACCATTCATCCGAAAATACTATTCACTTAAAATAAAAATTTTTATTCAGTGAAAGAAAATGTTTAGGGTTTTACAAAGAATGGCGAAAAGAAATAATCAATGTGTCACTCAGATACTAATCTAATGGTCGAACGGGGAACACTCTAACGTAACGTGGGAATATCTTTTTTATTTGCAGAAACAGTTTGTAGATATTAATTTGGTGGACAAAGATGTTAAGGGGAAGGGGATTGTTACAAAAATAAATGAACAAGATGGTTTTGACTCGGGAAATAACGAACATAACAACTAAAACGGTAGAACATGATAGGTTTTGTTATGCAACGTATAAATAAAACTCCACAAATGTAATCATACACCTGCATAAATTGTACCCATATAATATTACATGTATATAACCAAATACCAATGGCTATATCGACATGCCAAACACAATGCAATTACTCTCTTTTTCAAATCTTGTCTTGTGACTCTTTCTCTCTCTCCCTCTCTTCTGTTCTTTGTCAATGTGTTAAACGAATAATATCGTAAAGGTTACATTCTAATCCCCATTATCATCGAAAATATATACAAAAATACTATTGGACCTTCTTAGGCCTTGCATTTCAGCGGAATTTTTATGAGACTTTATTATTATTTTTGTTATTATTGTTATTGTTGTTGTTTTATAATGATAATTAAATAAAGTAAAAAATAGATAAAGTTGATTTATAATAGTTTGATTAAACAACTTTTAGAGCACATCCATTTTTAAGTCATGCTTAAGTATCTACTATTTCTTTATTCAATTGATGAAAAAAAATCTTTCATATAGTATTTTCATTATTACGGATAAAGTTTAACTTTTACAATCACTTAATTTCATCATAAGTGAAGAGTAATCCTTTGTAAATCTGATCTAAAGTCAAGAGGAACCCTCAAAATGTATATTTGAAGTAATTTTCTTAATTGCTACACTATCACAATCATATATAACTTAAAGGCTCCATTATTTGCTCATGTTAATATATTTTAAACAATAGGTTTGAAAAAATATTTGTGCAGTTGTTAATAAAATTCAGTCCATAAGAGAGAGAAACCCATAAATGAAAGCCTAGTAAATATTTAGCTAGAAAATTCATGGGTAACAAAAAACCAGGAATGTGGGAAAAATATACTGAATTTGTGGAATTTGAGAAAATGATGGAAGACAATCAATAGAAAAAAGGCTAAGTGGCTTAGAAGTTGTGCGAGTATAAGAAGTCTAGAATATGGAAGTTAAAGAAAAAATGGTAGGTAGTTAGTTAGAATGTGGGAAGTGGACAGTTACAAAAAATTACTTAAGGATGAGAGGACTATAAATTCACCTGACAATATATAGAGACATTCAATCATAAGACAATCTCAAGATCATCTCTAGAGAGACAAACAACTCCAAAAACACTGTTATTACTGTTTCCAACTTTCTTTACGTTGTGCATTAATTTTTATTACCTCAAAATCCCTTCATAGCATGAATTTTTCCTTTTGCCTAAATCAAACCATTTCTTTTTTCCAACATATTTTAATTTGGTAGCTTAGAATTCTATTTTCTAAGTTTTTCGAAACTCACCTATATTCTTTATAAGAAGCCAGGTACAAATTCTTGGAGAATTCCTTCATGATATGCTCTAATTCCAAATTAAATCCAACAATTTGATATACCCGGTGGGATTTAATTCCACGAATAAGGAATGGAAAAGAAATTGTTGAACCTCCTATCCTTATGGAAGAAATTTCTACTGCAATAGGGAATGAAGGCTTTATATCCCATATGGTAGAAAATCATGAGAAGGTAGCCTCACCTTTAGCCAACTTTCCTGCTGGTGAGAATTCGAAATCATTGTAATGAAATGACATTGTTTACACAAACAAAAATCCATAGTTGAATTCTATCATAGGCTATCAAGATATTGATAAAGAAGGTAAACAAATTATTTGTCACTCTAATACAATTTTCTAGGAAAAATTCTCCTATTTTAGCAAAGCAAATCGTTAAAGGATTGAGGATGCTCCTAATGCAATGAAAGATTGGGAGTTCAATTACTTCCATTTGCATGCTCTGCAAATGAAAGACACGTCTCTACTTAAAGAGAGGATATTCCTGTGGTGCCTCCATGTGTTAATCATAGAAATAATTAACATGCAATTAAACCGTAAATTCTTAGTAGGCAGGGATTTGATGGGAGGCTAGAGCTAATGGATCGTATTTAGGGGTTAACATTGCAACTATAAACTAAAATTATTTTATTCCCCACCACAGATGAGATTACAAGTTGTTATGGAAGTTGTTAGAAAAGTTGTCTAGGAACTATACAAGCTTAGTTTAAGACAGCCTGACTACCTGGAATTCCATAAGCATTGTGTGGAGAATATTGACCATTAGAATCCATATCCTCAATGTTATAAAATTCCTAAATTCAACTTGTTTTCTAGATAAGATGGCCAATTAACTATTGAGCATATTGCTAGATTTACCATTTAATGTGGAGTGTTAGCTAATTGTGAAAACTTCAATAATTTTAAGCTCAGTCTATTCACAAATTCATTAACAAGTACAACTATCTCCTAGTATGCTTTGTTGCCTAAGAATTTTATCCTTTCCTGGTTTGAATGGAAAGATTGTTTCATACTTCTTTTTATAGATCAGGCCTGAAGTTAATAAGCTGAGCTGTCTAAAGTTACTTAAAAAAGTAATATGTTCATCATATGATTCAAGAGGATGAGAAGTCGATGCCAAATTGCACTATTAGAAACTAAATATATGAAGTTAGGTCAAAGAGTCTAGATATTAAATTACGAAAGAAATTCTAAGATACAAAATTTTGTGATTTCTTTGGCCTAGTGGCAAAAGTCTCTGAATACTTAAGGAAGAAGGACACTAAAAGAAAAATTCAATAGATGCTTATGTATAGAACGTATTCTTAAGATTCAACAATAGCCAAAATAAACATCCCTAGAACTTATGTTTTCCCCTCTTTAGAGAGTAAATCCATGAAAGTTAAAAGGAAAATGTAGACTATATCTACTCAACTTTAGTACACCTTTGACCTCTTAAACAAAGGAGATCTTTGATTATTTGTTGCAAGAAAAATTCTTTACCTTACTGCTAGAGTGAAAATTCCTACAAAAGAAGAAATCATGGGTAGAGACTACTGTAAATATCATAACACCTATATCCACCAAACAAATTCATGTTAGGGGTTCAAGAATGTGGTCTAAAATTGAATTAATAAGGGAAGTTTATTGTTTGTTGAAGTTGACAAACTATGATGGTAGATGAACACCCATTCTAGTCAATGGCAACTATTAATGTTACTGAATTCTATTTATGCCTATTGCTAGATGTCAAAAAGAAGCTCAAGATAATGGAAGATCGTTCAACATTAGCATCAAGTTCAGGAACAGATGTGTTTGTCCAATTTATAGTACTAACTTTAGGAATAAGAGTCAGTGAATTCTCATAATCCAGAAAAATGTAGAAATTTAAGGGAAAAATAATATGTGCTTAATTGTTGATATATTTATTCCATGAAACTTAGTAATCAATGCTTAAGAGATTCACTTTAGTTCATATTTGGATTTAGGTACAATTTGGAAGCATAATAGCTAAAATGAGTTAAAAGAACACTCGTTAAGTCGTCTTCTTAAGATTCACTCTTAATTGTCTGCATAGAGTAAGAAGGAGAAGGATTAGAGTAAGAGGAGACAAGGAAATGCCAAAAAGAATGAAGAGTACAAGACTCACAACCATGCACCATATTGTCATGGCCGTGACCATTAAGTCACGACCATGACAAATAAGTCATGGGCGTGATAATTTGAGTATGTCATAGGCGTGACACCCATATCGCACCCATGCAAGGGATGTTCATGGCTCTGCAAGCAGTCGTAAAACCAAGATGCATTAACATGCATTCTTCCAAGTTTTTCAGCAAATAAACTGACCTTTAGG
>JAOQMM010171204.1:0-10221 GCA_027563515.1 Erythroxylum platyclados | reverse complement strand
ATTAGCTTGAAACAACTCACACATCTCCATACCCTCAGCAAGGATTTCAGCAACTAGGTTTTCATACTCATGTAATTAATCCATAATAGGCTTATCATCAACAACGGTAAATTTTATCCATCTAGCTATTGGATATTTCTTAGTACCAGCATCATCCGTCCCATATTTCACTTCTAAAGCATCCCATATTTCCTTAGCAGTTTTGTACTTGCAGTAGATTTCAAACAAAGAGTTGACCATATAGTTGAGCAACACTCCCCTAACAGTACGGTTATCCTTAGAAGTCTTAGGGTCGATAAGGTCACTAGGAATCTCTTGAAACAGTACATAATATATTTCATATTGCTGAAAGTAAAATAGAATTTTCTCATACCAACGTTTAAAATTTCCCCCATCTAATGGCTCTAATCTAGAAAGGTAAAGTATAATTTTTGGGGCCAAAGTGAAAGGGGCAGAACCTATGTGAGGAGTAGTAAGTGTAGAACCTACGTTGATCTCATTCGCAGACGATATAATTCCCACTTAGACCAAAATAAATACTCAATAGCAACAAAATAGTAATTTCCAACAAACAATAGCAACGCAATAATTTTCCAACAAGCAAAAGCAGTCTAATAAAATTTTCGACAATAATAGTAATGCACTAAAGTTTCCGACTTAGATTTTTAGCAAAAAAATAGCAATAATAATTAAAAAATGGAACAACTTATCTGAATGCAAGGCATCATGAAAAACTCACTGCCCTAAATCAAAAATTCTTCCTCTACGGTGCAACAGGACAACAAGATCCGACCCCAGGGTTAACGCCTTCTCCACCAACTTCGATGCACTCTAAAGGGTAGAGTTAGGAGCTGTCTCCGAGAATGAAAAGAAAAGGCAAACAAATACAAACTTTGTGTGAAATAAAATATGTAAGGAAAATACGTGTGTAAGGTGTTTGTATGTAGAGAGAATGCTTTCGTTGGGGGAGCAAAATAAAAGATGTGTGAGGGATGAAAAAGTAGAGAAAGGAAGCAGTTGTACAATAGTGGGAGACCTGAGATGAGCAGATGCGTGACTTTATATATAACAAAGCAATACATACGTTGGCAATCAAAATTAAGGTAATAAGGTAATAACATTATTAGAGTTATTGGGATAATAAAGTTGATAACGTTATAAAGTTATTAGTAACTGAAAGGATATGAATGAAGCAAATTTTCGAACAATGACACTAACAGGTTTAATTTAATAAATAAGAGACTAACCCCAGTCCCCACTATCCCCGTTTTCAGAACATAAACAGTATCTTCCAAACCTTGTGGATTCTGATGTTCTCCCTCAATTTAGTGTGAGGATTTATTTCTCTCCATTAATTTATGTATTCTACAAGTAGACTGTATCTTCATTGATTTCTCTTTAATTTATTCTATTAATTTAGAAGAATGTGAGACATTATACATTCTTTTTAATTTAAAACAAACACAATAAATTGATTAATATATTGTTTTAACTTCAAGTGTGGGTAAGGATTATTATTTGTCATTTTAACTATTTCAGGACCGTGTTGAGTCAGCTAAAAGTTGAATAAAATTAAAAAATTTGAAATATGATTGAAAGAGATTGTCCTTATCTATCGAAAAATTTGAAATTTAATTGAAAAAGATATTGTTAAGAAAATTAATTAATTTATTTTGGTATACATCATCAACACTCAATCGAAGCCCTGTTGAGGCGCAGGGTCTTGGGTATATAAAAACTTAATAATTTATTAGTTAATTTATAAAAATTGACTAATTAACTAATAAATTAATCGGTTTTTAACAACAAGAGTTATTAAAGTAAATCGAATGAAAAAGTTAAAAATCGAACGAAAAAATTAAACAGGGCAAGGTTTTTACAATTGAATCGGCCAAATTGGGATTTTTAATCATTTCTCTCCATTTAGAAATGATCATTTGTTTTCAACAATATATTAAAGTTTTAAATATCACAAGATAACTAAACTAAATAAGAGGAGTAAATGGTAATTTTAAAAATAAGATGACTCAAATAAAAAAATTAAGCTACAATTGTAATTAACTAATTCCCTAAATTATGTGTAGACATTGTAGCTTCTTTGACCAAGATGCCCGAAAATGGTTAAAGATTTGGACAGGACGTATTACATATATGGCTGCATCTACAATAAGATTAAAAATTTTCTGTCTACTAATGAACCAGATAAAGCAAAGCAGTTTCCCACCTACTGCAAATATATAAATGACCAAACAAAGATGGGAGACGAATAGAAAAAGGAGTTGAAGTTCAAACTCTCGGAAGGAGGCTGGACTGTTGTCATCTTTTGATCCTAATGGATACACTTTAAGACCAAAGAGTATAAAAAGAAAGCAAATTTTCTTTTCTATATGTGTAATTCTTCATCCTTTCTGATATACATTACATTGTTGCATTAACTTATTGAAATATTTGATTGTACAAATAGTTTAATCATCAGGTGTTTTATTTAGAGGGAGTAACAGCTTTCTTCATCTCAAGCAAGGCACCTTCAAAGCATTTGGCAAGAAATTCAGGATCAGGTATAATGTCTTTAGCCACCAGAATCTGCATATCAGCTCTTCCTGCATAGCTCACCATGTGCATTGTGAGTGCCTATTCCAACAACCCACAAAAAAAAACTCCTGGGTCAATTTAAAGCATCAGCAAAATAAATAATATAGAATGGTTCAAAGGGTTGCTTTCAAGTTCATGTTGACCCAACATCATCTTTTTGTTAAAATAAAAGCTGAAATTCAGAGCATTTACATGGGGTATGGTAGATGTATTGACTCTCAAGAATGTAATCGAGTTGTCTCCTAGAGTAATCTCCTCTTTTGGTCCAAGCACGTTGGAGATTGTAAACGAGGTATTACAAATTACACGGTAATTAAGAATATAGGCCGCCTGCAAGAAGCAAGAACACATTAGTTTCTGCACAAATGATGCCAAATTTTCTGTTTTCTGCTATAAAAAAAAAAGGGTTCCACCTTTGATCCTAACCAAGACATGATCAGGTGCCCAATAAAGTAGGAGAAATAAGCCTCTAAAGTTCTTTTTTTCCTGTCTATCATTTTCTTTGCTCTCCTCACGTACTCAAGAGGGTCAACACCCGGTTTCTGGTAATAAACAGGCAGGAGAAGCATTCCAAACCTGTTCCCCCACCGGGATCCTGAATTGTTTTTCATCAATTCAGACATATCCTGCTCAAAACCCAAGTACTCAGTTCATTATTCCGATCAAAAGTTTTAACATTTCAAGTATAGAGAAGAACAAAAGAAAGAGTTCTTCAGTACAAACCTGCAAACCTGGTTGTTCTCTTAAATTGACCATGGCCACTCCTGTTAATCGAAGTCCATCTGACAGAGCTGACAATCACAGAATGAAGACTCAGATTCCAGGATTATAATACTATAAAATTACAATGTAATAGTGTTGAATAATTATTACCATTGGGAGATCGGTGATCCAAGTACCTTGACAACCCCGAGGATATCACTCCAAAAAGAACGTCATTGATGGTCTGCCACGTTAGGAAGCAACCAATGTTAAAAAGTCTGACAGGCTAACGCAGTTTGATTTTTCCACATGATCATGTCAAAGTAAAACTAGATCATTAAAAAAAGACAGATCAGTCTCTTTCTGGTTAAACAACAGTTAGTGTCAAACAAACGGTCATTTGACCAAGTTAAAGCATACCAATTTCTTTTTTGGCTGCTTTCTCGTGTTATCTTTAATATTATTCTTATTTTAGAAAAAAAAACAACTAGATTAATCTATTCCAATTTCCCGTTGCAAACCTATTTTCAACTGCTTGATGAACTTACCGAGTTACCAACTGCCTCTTTCACCACTTTCATGTCTTCAATCCAAAACTTAGCCGTCGCCATTTTTCTCGGCCACAGCTCCACCTCAGAACCGCCGCTTATCACCGTTTTCCGATCACTAAGCCACCAACCCCTCAAAGCAAACTCAAGACAGAACACAATACTGAACAAAACCATCTTCAGAAAACCAAGTAAAACAGCTAGACAACCATTTTCCCTCCCTCTTATCCTCGAATCCCTTCGTCCAACAGTATTCACCGTAGGCACCGCCGTGGGGTCCTCCGCCTTCCGGCAGTCGGCCAAAAACATCGACATCAGAGAAATACCATCCCCGAGAGCGTGATGAATCCTAAGAAGTATGCAATTTTGTTCCAATAACAGATGGACTTCCCACAAAGGCTTGTCTGCACTTAACGGAGTACTCACCGATAAATCTGCTAAATATTCATTTACTATTCTCTCTGCATCATCGTTGTTGTCGAAAGAACCAAGGTGGTGGTCACCATCGTCGGCGGCAGCATCTTTGGAGATGGGGTCTACAATAATCACGTGTTTGTCTATGTCAACCTCGGTTCTTCTCCAGTACTCAACTCCGTCTTTGCCACGAACCAGTAGGCTGCAGAATCTAGGGTGCTTCACCATGAGAGAGTTTCTAACTATGGACTTTATTAAGTCCACGTCTATGTGGTTTTTGACCCCGATTGCGCAGTGGATTATTGTATCCATCTCCGGACGGAGGAATAGCCGACCGGCGGGTGTCACTGGCTCGTCGGAGGTAATCTCCGATGAACCCATTGAAAGAATAAAGACTGGCTTGGTCGTGTAAGTTAACCTCGCCAAACAAAAATGTTCCATGTATGGACTATGGAGTTTATTTTGTTGGACATTTTTGACTCTAAGGATAATTTTGTCCTTTTTTATAAAGTTGGATAATATTTAATTACATTTCGATTTTTTAAATAAATTATTAATTAAATTGCATAATTTGATCCAGATAAAGATATTATATTCCAGAAACTTAACTACTAATAATTCCATAATTTCGGTCTCTCTTTGTTTTTTTCCCGTTCATGTTAGATCCAAAACACGTAATAAGATTCATGTTACCTGTTTAATATTTATGGGGTACACGAAAGCCATTGTATATGATTAATGTGGACAAGGAAGTCCGCGGTCCAAAGAAGCGTGGAGTAAGACCAGAGACGAGAACTCTGAGCCTGAGGACACCGAAGCTTCCCACTTGCGCCAGTTCCCATGGCATACGTTTGTTACACGCGTATAAAATACTTAGGTTGTATTTTTTGGAAATAAAATATTTAGGTTGTTGAAATTTAAAGATCTTTTTTTTTCGTAAAAAGTATATTTAGTTAAAATTTTAATTATCTTTTCCTGATTTTCATAAATTATAAATTTATTAAAATTAATTTTTAATTTTATATAATTTTATTTATTATTAACTAAATATACTATTTACTTATCTAATATTAATTATTAATGAGAATTATGACTAATATAAAATATTTATCTTATAATTAGCTTAAAATTTAATGAAATCTACAAAAACAATAACAACAACAATACCTAGTAGAAATCATGTTAAGACCCGACATTTGGAAAAGTCCAATCATACGCAGTCTTATCCTCACTAATAAAGAGATTTAAAATTTAATGAAATCTAAAAATAAAAATAAATTTATAATTAATATTTAAAATATCTTTATAACACATAAATTCAAAATAGTTACTTATAAAATAATTTTTATAATTATAATTTTAATTTTAATTTTAATTTTAAATGATAGAATTGGTTTAAATGATTACAAATATATTAAAAATAAATTAATAAATTTTCACTCATTTAATTATTTTTAATAAAATACAATTAGTATTTATTAATAACATTAAATAATATATTAAAATCACAATATTTACCTAATCAATTTATTAAGTTAATTTATCTCTAAGATATTCAATATTTAATAACTATCTACAATAAAAGTGTTAGTACATTAATATTAATAACTAAACGACAAATTTTATTTTGTAAAAAATATAAAAATAGAAAAAAATCATAACCGAAAAAAAAAAAGAAAAACAGACTTGGAGCAAAGGCCTATCATGTTTTTGTCCTTATTTTTCGCCGCTGATAGCTGAAGCTGTCGAGTTCCGTAGTTCCACGTTCCGCACGGTTTCTTATCTCCTCCACTAGTACCGCCAGATCACTCCAAGACTACTACTTTGGGCATTAGCTTAATAAATCATTTTCAAATTGTAGAATTGGTTTACAATTTATATATAATAAAATAAACAATAAAAAATATTTTATTTTCAAGTTGGGCGACGACCTCCACCACTAAAATTTTGGTATAAACCTTATAATTGCTAAATTTAAAATTTTTTAAGAAAAAGTAAACTAATTTTTATCAAGCCAAGTTCAGACTAGGGTAGCCTAAATTCGGTAACACAAAACAACATCATTTTGCCATAAAATAATGTCATTTTATTTTTTTAAAAAAATAAAATTCACCTTTACTAACCTTAGTTTTGGCTTATATTAAATAGCCAATAAGCACTTCACATGTTCTAACATTTAACTTAAAAAGAGTCGTATTTCATTTTGCTCCTGTGATTTCTGTAAACGTCTTAAGCATACCCCATAGCTTGCTTGTTTTGCATTTTTACTTTGTAGAAACAATTGCATAAGTTTTAAATGGATATGTTTTCCAGGTATCTATTGAGTGTATATGGAGTTTCATCAGCAGCTTGCGTTGCCTAGTTAATCGCCTGAGTCGCTGGCCATTGTCGCCTTTAGCAAGGGCTAGATCTACACTTGGAGGAAAGCTAACGCCTTGGTATCATTCGAGAAGAAGAACACCTCTATAGAAGAAGCACGAAGGTGGGATGAGAAAAGCACAGGGAGCAGCAAATCCAGGCAGCAGGGGATAGAAAAACCCATGATGCAAAAACTTATACATGCCCCTCATCGGACACAGCATCTGAGGGCAGACTCTAGTGACGTGTGTATACTGTATAGCGCGTGCACCAGTCAACCCCTAAAGTTGAGACGCATGCACTGCTCACTCCTGATAGCCCCCGTTCGTTCCTGCAATTGGTTTTATTAAGATTAAATTGGTTTAAATTAAAATTAAATTTTAAAAAGTGTTTTCTAAATTCAAAGAAATAATTTTATTATAAACATTTTGCAATTTAGTTTAATTTTTAAGAGTTAAATTATTATATTAAATTAGTTATCAAATTAATAATTAGAATTAAGGAAAGATTTAAAAGGATTATCTTTCATAATTAGATTATGTAGGATATATTAATATAATCTCAATCAATAATTAGAATCAAGTAAAGGTTTAAAAAATTTATCTTTTATAATTAGATTATGTTAGATAGATTAATATAATGAGATTATATTAATTAAGATGAGATCTTAACTTTTAATAATTATATCAATTATTTTCTTAATATGATTAAGAGTAATAATTAAATTGATTCCTATTGAAATTTTAGAAAAAAAAATGTTTCTAAAATTAAAATTAATTATATTTCAATCAGATTGAAGTTAATTAATTAGACTCTTTAAAATTAAAAAAAGTTTTTTCTTAAGTAATTAAAAAAGGTGTTTCTTAATTAAAGTTTATTTATTTCAATTTGATTGAAATAAATAAATTTATGATTTTATTTGTTTAGAGCATTATTTTTCTCTTTATTTAGAAATTATTTCTTTATTTATGAACAATATAATTTTTTGATTTATTAGGAAAGTATTTTTCTTGATTGAATTTTTAAAAGTGTTTTTATTTATTAATTAAGAAAACGAGATTTCTTTAATATTTTCAAAATTAGTTTTCTAACTTACTAAGGAAAGATTTTCTATTAAATTAAGAAATTAGTCTTTGAATAAATAATAAGAAGATTAATTTCTTCTAATGAAATTATAAATAATTTTCTTAATGGATTAGAATGCCTTATGTACATAATTTTGAAAAATGAGTTTTTCTAAATTATAATTAGTAAGAAGCATAATTTATTAAAAATTTATTTTCAATAATTTTGTTAAAGGAGTCAAGATAATTAGAAATTGTTTCCGGTTGAATTTAAAAATTGTTTTCAAATCAAATTAAATTTTTATTTGCAATAGGAATTTAATTTAATTACGATTCACTAAGATTAATCTAATTTAATATTCCAAAAAGTTGAAAAATATTATTTTAGATTATGAAGAGCAATAACTAGAATCATGCAAAGCTTAATATTTTATATATCTAATTTAATTATAAGTACATAAGTTGCATGTATTATTTATATATGTTTGATATATATATATATATATATATGATATTTAAACGCAATTTTGTGTTTAATGAGCCAAATACAATGAATTCCCTGGTTAAAATATTAAGTACGTATTGAAACGTGATTGTTGCCTTCCATTTTTATAAGAATAAACCGGAGTTCTATTTATTATTATGCTTGTTGGGCAAACTCAAAGTCGTTTTAACCTGAGTATGTTCAGTCTTATAATAATAGGTCATATTTAACTAAATTTATATGGTTTGTATTAACAAACTTGTGGGCAAACTCAATGTCGTTTTAACCTTAATATGTTTAGTCTTATAATAATGGGTCATATTTAACTAAATTTATATGATTTGTATTAAAAAACTTGTGATCACATAAATTTAGAGGTAGAGTTAGGAATAACATATAAGATATGTTTTAGCAAGAGTTGTCACTTAACAGATCCAAGAGTCACGTGAGATGTGATTGATAAAGTTGTTATCTACCTAATTTAAGTTTAGTTGGTTTATTGAAAAAACTCAAGATCTATTAAATTTAAACGGGATCTTAGTCTACTAGAGAGATTAAAGTAATCTTTTCGAATAGTGTTAAAGGCTATTATTTTGAATAAAATAGTGGGAGTAAACCATTTATGTTTAAAGTTATGATCTTATTTGTGATACATAATTAATTACTTACTTTTCTTATATTTATATTTTGTTCTGAGTAGAATTTATCGTGTTTGGTATAGTTGATTCTAAGTCATTAGTAAACCAAATTTCTTGGACCTAGGATTAGGTATAGGTCTAATACAAAAGTTGTATGTCCATTATGCAATTTTGCTATAATCCCTATTGAGGGTTTGATATTAAAGTTTTAGAGATATATCAATATCATACAGAGGACAAAATGTATTGACATTCTGAGTTGATTAATGTCTCATAAATTTTAATGACAACATGTAAGATGTATATCAATACCATGATAACAAGATGTAAGAGGTTGCATAAAAATAGAGCTTAAAGATATAGCACTTTGATAAAATTGTTCCATTCGATTTAGCCTACTAAAAGCATAAACATGGACTACAAACGAAGGCATTTGTTATAAGATGATAATAGTTGTCATTTGAAGAAAAAAATGATTGTATGACTTTTTTTTTGCCTATATGTGATATGAAAGAGAACATAGAGATTTCTAATTTATGCTTATGATTAGTTGATACTAAATTTAGATTCAACATTAATACAATGTTCAAGGCATGATAATAAATAAATTATTGAATAAAATTAGTTGATCCAAGTTTATATAAAAATCTTGTATGTGTTAGATCAAGAGAAACTTATGCTTAACATAAGTAGTAAGAATACAAAGTTAGATAATCGAGACTATTCTTTTATGTCATGTTAGTTAAATCAACATGATGAGAATCATAAAGTTACATACAAAGATATATGTATCCTTTCGATTGTGAGTCATATGAAACTTGTTTAGTTGAAAAATAATCAAATCAATCTTTGGGAAAAGAATGATGATGGTATTGAAGTGGTAAATCTTATGTATTTAATGTGTTGGATGTGATAACAATTCATAAAAGGATGATACTTCATCATCATTATCATCACACCCAGTTGAATCCCGCACCAATGCGGGGTCTGGGGAGGTCTGATAGTACGCAGCCTTACCCCTACAGAGTAGAGAGGCTGTTTCTGGTAGACCCACATGCAAATGTGACATGAAGAGTTTAAAAAAAATAAAATAGTTAGAAAAAAGGTAGATAATAAATAATAAAAATAGAATATAGAAAATACGTAATAAAAAAATAAAAAAAATAATAAAAATAGGAAATAGGAAATACATGATAAAATATTAAATAGTAAAAAAGTAATAATAACTAATTAAAATATAAGAATAACAGTTAAACTAGAGATCATTGTAAAGTAATGCAGGGTTAGAATACAAAGTTATTAAGAAAATAGAGGACAAATATACCTGATAAGCAATAAAGTTCCCTACTTGTTGAGTGAATTAATTTCTGATCTTGATATAAGCTGCAAAACTCTACTCTCTTCACTTAGCCTTGGCATCT
>JAOQMM010171193.1:0-10222 GCA_027563515.1 Erythroxylum platyclados | reverse complement strand
CTAGACCTGTTTTTTCTCTCAACAACCCCATTCTGCTGAGGAGTCCTTGGATAGGAAAAATTATGAGTTATACCATAATAATAATAGAAATCCTCAAGCTTTCTGTTATCAAATTCTCCTCCATGGTCACTCCGAATTGAAGTAATGCAGTGTCCTTTTTCAATCTGAATTTTCTTGCAAAAATTTTTAAAGACATCGAAAGCATCATCCTTATTTGCTGGCAAATAAACCTATGTGAATCTAAAGTAATCATCTACTATAACAAAACCATAATGTTTACTACCAAAACTTTTGAGTTCTAGTAGGACCAAACAAATCCATATGTCTAAGCTCAAATGGTTTGTTAGTAGATACAACATTTTTGGGTGGAAAGCCACTTCTAACTTGTTTTCCTTTTAAGCATGCTTCATAAACAAGTTAGATTAGGCAATCCTCTTACTAATTCATTCTTGGAAAATTTTGACAAAATGCTCATGTTAGCATATCCAAATCTTTTGTGCCAGATTAATGAACTCTTTTCTAGAGAAACAAAGCACTTAATCATTTGAGAAGATACGTCTTCTAGTTGAACATAATATATATTCTAATTTCTAGGACCAAAAACCATAATGTTATCATTACGATTATCAATTATTTCACAATGAGATACATAGAATGTAACTCTATGTCCCTTATCACTTAATTGACTTACAGTCAGCAGGTTATGTTTCAAACCATCAACATACAGAACATTATCAATACAAGTAGAGTCAGAGGTACCAATTTTACCAATTCCAGTGACCTTTGCCTTGTTTTTGTTATCAAAGACAACATTATCTCCATCTTTTCTTTCAATATAGTTGAAGTATGATATTTCACCTGCCATATGTCTTGAACAACCATTGGTTTTCTCTTTTCACTGTTTTGAAGCGTGTCTGCAGAATGCACTATCTCAATTTAGGTACCCAAACTTTTCTGGGTCCTTTTAGGTTAACAATATGATTTTTTGGTCTCGAAATATATATTTCATATAATTTTCTCTTTCTACGTATATTACAAGAGTGACTAATTTTTCCATGTTTGCTAAAATAGAAGAACAAAATAAATGAATGAGAGTTAGTCTCATTTTTGCCATGCATTAGGTTACTATTATTTCGATTATAGCTATTGCTGGTTTCAAGAAACAAATTCTTGTCTAACTTGACATTATTATTTTCATCATATCTTATTCCTGCCTTATCAAAGATACCTTTACCATTACCAAGAAATGCATCAAGATTATTCTTTCCATCAATAAAATTAGCTAGGTCCTTTTTTAGAGATGTGATTCTTTCAACAATTTTTTCTTTTTCAGATTCTAAATGATCACATGAAAATTCTAGTTCAGCAACCTTGTCTTTTAATTGTTTTACTTTTTCATAACCTTTACAATCATTCTCAAGCAATGCATTTTCTAACAGAATTACTTTTTCTTCCAAGAATTCCTTTTCAGATACCTTTTGCTTATAGTCATTTTCAATCTTAGCAAGAGACATATTTTTAGACAACAAACTCTTATTCTTTGATTTTAATGATCTAATTTTATTCTTCAAAGATACATCATTGTTTTTAGACTTCTCATCCTCTTTAACATATTACATTGTTAATTTCTTATACTGATTATACAATTCATGATATGCATCTCTTAGTTTATCAATATCAAGATCAGAGTTAGAGCTATATACCTCATCCTCTTCTGAACCGGCCATGAGGCAAACATTGCTTACTTTTTCAGGTTCTTCTTCATCAAAATGCTCAAAATCTTTATCAGACCAAGCTGCAATCATAGCTTGCTTTCCAGATCTTCTATTTTCTATTTTTTCCTTTTAAAGAACAAGGGGACATTTCGATTTGGTGGTCTAGGCTTCTTGTAATGATAACATATAATTTGAGTATTCTGTATGTTGCTAGTGTCATTGCTGCTATTGCCTTTTGACATAGACCTATTATTTCCATTTTTCTTATTTCCTTCTCTTTTCTTCATCATCTTCTTTTTGTAAAAGTGTGCATACTTTCTGACTTTAAGGTTGAATGCATCATCTCCATCTATCTGCAACTCAGTGCTACTTTCATCACCATTAGATGGAGTTGATTCATCAGCAACTTTCAGAGCCATTCCTCTTCTATAGGAGGATCCTTCATCTCGTCTAAGCTGTGTCTAATGGATTATCAAGTTTCCTCTTAGCCAATCAAGTGAAATAGTGTCTAGATCTTTTACACTTTTTAGAGCCATCACTTTGGGTCTCCACTCCTTTGGTAATGACCTTAGGATCTTTGTCATGAACTTTTCATTGGGATATGTCTTTCCCAAGTTCTTCAAGGCTGTGATGTTATTGAATCATCCAAAAAAATTGTCTATGGTCTCTCCCTATTTCATGTTAATAGTTTCATATTGATGCACTAAAAGACTTATCCTATTAAAAGCTAAAATTTATCCCACATTTTCTTTGCTGTAGAACAGCAGGATATCTTTTCGTATTCTTCTGGAGCGAGTGCACAAATAAGATGATGTCTTGTCTTAGCATTCAACTACGCATTTCTTCTATCAACATCAGTCCATCTCTCCATATAATCAGTAGCAGGAAGTGTAGCTGTTAATTTGATAGCTTGCCAGACTTTAATATCTACAGATTGAAGATAAATTGTCATCCTCTCCTTCCAATAGAAATAGTTGTTTCTATTAAAATGAGGAGGCTTTGTGACAGATTGTCCTTCAAGACTTCTCAAGTTCTTTTCCACGATCTATCACGTGTTGTAAAACACAATAAATGCGAAACCGCGCTCTGAAACCAAATGATAAAGCAAACACACGCAAGAGTGGGGTGAATTATGTGTGACTTCAAATTTTTCACAAGTTACTACCAATCCATACAAACCACAAGTAGTTGTTAAATTTTAAAATAAAAGGAGCCTCTTGCAATTTGAAAACAATAGTAACTACAGTGCAAAAATTTCAAAGCTAAGGAAAGAAAAAGGAGGACACAACTAATTTATACTAGTTCGACTTATAATTAAGCCTACATCCAGTCCCCAAGTATCCCACTTGAGTATTTCACTAAAATCTCCAAGTAGTGATTTGAGGAGCCTCTCCAAGTTATACATCTTTTACAAGGTTCTTCAACCTTGCACACTAGTAGTATTTGACCAGCCTTTACAAGCTCTCAACGATTAAAAGTAGAGTTTGCCCAATATGAGCTACAATGGATAATCTCTCTCAATAGAGTATTTTCACTTTCTAAAACACATAGGGGAGATAAAGATATGACTTTCAAGTCTGGGTATAGCTGCTACTGATATATTTTAAATCTAGTAATGAGTGGATGCGGCAGTTCTTCCTTAAATAGGAGTTTTCTTCAATAGTCCTTTTGAAATTTTCTTCACATATATTAGTCGTTGCTTCAATTTTATCTTGAACCAACTGACTGAGTCAATTTTAAATATGTTAAATCATCTTCCATATCATCTATGACAATATCTTCAAATATCTAGACATTTGGATAAGTTTTTAACTCTGTCTCCGAGCCAACTGTCGAATTGGGTCCACACTAAAATAATGACTATCCATTCCAGATTTTGTGGAACCATTTTTGATTATTTGAATGAGTTTGTTAAGTTGGTTCTATAAAATAGGAGTTGTTAGATGTTTATCCTCTTATTTAAAGAGATAACTAAGTTATATAACCATTTTATATTGTTATTGAATAAATGAGATAATTTAGTTAAATAAATTTAAATTTGAAATTTAACTAAATATTATTTAATGTTATCATCAAAATCATTAAATTAGAAGCCTTGAGCTAACTATTTATTGCATTAGTTAACCTAATGTCCAATTAATTACTTTCTTTATAAAATTGTCACTTCCTTGAAAAATTAAAACACAGAAAGCTAGTCATATTCACAAACGTATTCAAACTATCTAAAATTGCCTGTTATAAAAATTGGATTAATTAAACTTTAAACTTGATTCCTTCGACTCTAATATCGAATACGTGCCATAAATTTCAAATTTAATACAAATGAAAAGGTTAAAACGAAAAGGAAAATTGTTCTTCCAATTTAAAAAAAATATGTAGATCCACGAAAGCTGGCTATCTTTCATCCACTTATTGCAATGAAACTACGATCGCTGTGTTGAGAGCTAATGACACGAACATAAATCAGTTGGTGGTAATAATACCCAAGCCATAGAACATCCGAAGTTCGAACGCTCCAGTAAGTTAAGGTAGCCCTTAGATGGAACACAACACTTGGAAATTTTAACCAACAACACTCTTGCGACTAACAGTCATACTCCCAACATATGTCTGCAAGAGACTTCTAATCAGTAGACTAGACTATATAAAGAAACACCCCCACGAAAAAACCAACCAGGCAATGACAGAAATTAATTCTGGAAACCAACCTACTAGCCCCTGCAAAGCTACCACCGGGATTGTTTGTGGAAAGAACCACCACCATCCAGTCTTCCTCCGACCCAACTCCGGCGCCGGTGTACTTGGAATCGTTCAGGTATCTAGCGAACTGAGTGTGAGTATAGTTGGTTAGTACCAGAGTTGGCACCAATTTGGGTACACAAACAGGCAGTATGACACCGTCTCTGGTGTTGTTAGGGTCGATGCCACACTTGTCCAGTATTTCAGGGTAGTTGTCCAATTGAAAAGTGGTGCCGGCGTTGGTGGCGGAGCATGGTCTGTCCTCTAGCTTTTCTGCGACTTCGTCTGCTAGACATCCTGCCTTCTTGTTCATGTTGAGAGGCGATAAACTCGTGGCTGTCCTGTAACTGTTGATGCCTTGAAGAAGATTGTCTTCTTCATCTGCAAATAGTATCAGGAAAAACAAGACAAAAATTACCTAATGGATTCAAGAAAGGTAAGTGCTTAGTGATTGCACCATATTCTGAACTTAAGAGCCTGTCTTGGTCCATGCACGTTCAAACTGAAAGAAAGGAACTTCATTCTCTTGTATGCGCCTAGACTATGCACAGTGATGGGGTTTCTCTTATTTATTAGAATTTATTTTGTGCCTTGGATGTGTTAACCAACCCAATTTCTTCTTTTTCTTTCTTCTTTTTGTGTATGTCTGTCAGAATTCCTTCCTTTTACGTCTAAAATATTTTCAATGACTATCTTTTTGGAGAGTATAATTATATGCCAAGACATGGATCCTCGTATAAAATTAGTTAACAAACAAAAATCGTAGTCTAAAAAGAAAGAACATGATAAGAAACGTAAGATTCACATGCAATCACACAGAAACAACATACAAAAGAATAAACAGAAACAGACACAAAGATGAAGAACTAAGTACCATCACATTGAACAGGAGAAGAGAGCAAGAGAACAGCATAAACAAAGGCAGAGAGAAAGAGCCCAACTTTGCGAGAAGCCATAAAAACTGGATGACCAATTCACAATATATGGAAGAAAAATCCCTATAAAACAATAAATGGATGATTATAAGCTGTATAAAGCTTTCTTTCAGTTTGGATAGACTTCTATATAATCTTCTTTTATGTACACCTTTCCAATATATATATAAAATAGAATAGAAAAGTAGTTCCAGTTGGCCTTTATGCGGTCGCAGAACATAAGAATTATAAGCATAAAACTGACAGGTAGCTAACTGCTTCAATATGCACGTGTCATCCATGCATGTACGGTGTGTCTTCATCTGCAATAACATATAATAAGGAAATCATGTATGTATGTCCATATTCTTCCATAGATATCGAGAGAAGCATAACATTGTTACCATTTGACTCTTATAGCTAGGCTAATAAAAAACAACCTGTAACTTTAAAATCTTTTCTGATAATGAACCGTATCTTTTGAAGAGTTAACACGTACTACTTATGCCCGAGTTTACTAAAAAATACAATCATTTTTCAATAATTGTTGATTTGTGCATAATTGATTGTACATTTATTCCATAACATTTAGTGATTAATGCTATGAAATATTTAAGATACTCATTTTGGTTCATATTTGATTTAAGGTACAATTTGGAAGTTCAAGAGCTAAAGTGAGATAAAAGCACATTCTTTGAGTCATACTCTTGATTTTCACACTTAATTGTCTTTATGAAACAAGAAGAAGATGGATTGAGGTGAAGACGGGACAAGAAAATGTAAGAAAATGAAGTTTTCAAGATGATCTGAAAGATACATGGTCATGTATACATTAGGAGATGCATTTTTTGACTTACAAGGTTGGATACATGATCGTGTATCCAATCGTGTATCTTCCCAAAAATCAGCAATTTTATGGTTTACACGGTTGGGTGCACGGCCATCTTCCCATAACCCTAATTTTCCATATAAAGAAACATTTGAGTGGCTAATAAAATATGGATTGGTTTTGGAAGTAAAGGAGAGGCAGAGCAAGCATTCTTTCGAGACCCATGGAGGGTTAGGCTTCCTCAATCTAGTTCTGAGGTGAAATCGAAGCCAAAGAACACTTTTGGGCATATCTTCATTGTGTAATGTTTAATCATTTTCTTTTTAGGGATTGTTTATGTTATCCTATGTATATTGATTGGGTATTTGTGTAAGAATGATCTGAATGCTCTATTAGGTTGTTTCTATAAAAATCCATCACTAGAATCTTGAATAAAAAATATAATCATTGGGCTTCTGATTCATTTGTGGCAACTATTGGTGTCAAATCATTAGGGATAACGTAACCTTAGTTAAATGACCCGAGCTTATGTGGTTGTTACCTTGATTAATCTGTTTTCCTAACTTGTAATGTGTCTATCCTATTAAATCGAGAGAGCTTATTCTAAGTTGTTCAATAGCTAGGTTTAGTTAAAGAGCTTGTTTTAACTAAACACGACCTAAGGAAAAAAGGGGTATGCAATATACCAAGTTAAACCCTTTATTATCTAATATCAGGTATATGATACCCACGTCTAACAGCTTGACTAGTTCCTTGTTGACCACTTCCTTCATGTGAGGGTTTAATCTTTGTTGACATTCCCTCAGAGCTTTACTTCTTTCCTCAAGGTTAATCCTATGCATAACTACATTAGGACTTATAAATTGTATATTGAATATCTTCCATCTCATGCCCTTCATTCGCTTCCTTATGATCTTCACCACCTTACTATCTTGTTCCCCATCAAAATGGTTAGAAATAATGATGGGTAGAGTTTGGCCCTTACCTAGAAATGTATACCTTAGGTGCGTGGGTAAAGGCTTCAACTCTAAAGTTGTTGGCTTTTCAATGGAGGGTGATATAGGTTCTTTGGTTCTCACTAGTATGTCTTGATGTGCTGAAGCACCCAACTCCTCTGTCTCTCCCCCTTCCTCAGTCTTAACTTCCTCAAAACTCACTTCCTCAAAACGTATTTCTTCATCGCAGCTCTCCTCTTGCTCTTTAATACATTAATCCATGATATCGATCTTTATACAAAAGTTGCTTTCTTTTGGATTTTTCAAGACTTTGTTTATATTGAACTCCACGTGATCATTACCAATCCAAAGAATAAATTTACCTTCTTGAATGTCAATCAATGCTCTCCCTGTGTTCACAAATGGTCGGTTAAGAATTAGTGGACAATTCCTATCATCTTCAAAGTACAATACTTCAAAGTCTACAGGAATTATGAATTTATCCACCTAAACTATAACATCTTCCACCAAACTGAAAGGTCTCTTGAGCGATTGATTCACCAACTAAATAAGCATCGAAGTTAGCTTCGCATTGCCTAGCCCTAGTTTCCTAAAGATTGACAAAGGAATAAGGTCGATACTTAGGCCTAAGCGCACCGATATTTCATAAATTGTAAGTCACCAACCACGCAGGGTATCGTAAAGCTCCCTAGGTCCTTTAGTTTGGAAGGCATATAGTTGGTGATAATGGAACTATAGCTCTCTATTAGTGCTGCTGTCTGGTTATCTTCCTAGGTCTACTTGTATGATAATTTGTATTTTACGAACTTTGTGTACTTGAGCATGTGTTCCAATGCCTCCACAAAAGATAAGTTAATTTGCAAAGTCTTCAACTTTTCCACAAACCTTGCAAATTATGTGTCCAATTTATTCTTTTGTAATCTCTACAGGAATGGAATTTTAGGTGGGTATGGCGGAGGAGCAACTTAAGGAGGGTCCTCATTCTTTTATGTATCCTTTTTTTACTTTTCTTGGTCCTCTTCAAGGTAGATTTTAGCTTGTTTTTTCTGCTAATTCTTCTATCTCTTTCCCACTCCTAAGTGTGATTGCCTTGAGTTGCTCCTTTGGATTTGCTTTAGTATTACTTGCTAAACTCCCCACACTTCTTGTAGATAATGCATTGTAAGCTAGCTGACTTAAACTTTTAGGTTGTGAATAGAAGAGGCATGGTTCTTCGCTACTTGCTCGAATTTTCCTTTTAGACTCATAAATTTAGAAGTCATCATCTCCATAAATTTTTCCACCCTAGAATCTATTGTACTAGATTTCTCTTACTGAAATCTAGGTGGGCTTTGATTCCTTAATTGAGTTCCAGTATTATTGGACCAAGAAAATTTTGGGTGTTCCTCCACATAGGATTGTATGTGCTCAAATAGGGATTCTTTCCTCCTCCTCGACCAAACGGTGTGCCCATATAGACGAGTTGCTCCATATTGCCTTTTTTGTGTTAAGAAGCAATCAACTATGATATGACTTTCTTGCCCTCATAACTTGCATCTATGCTGAATTGTTTTAAGTGGAGCAAAAAAGGAGGATTTTAGGCTATTTAAATGTTGTGCTAAGTTAACAACTTTAGCCTGTAGTGCTGTCACTGAATCGATAGCCATCATTCTCTTCTGATCTCAAAAGGTTAACATCTGTCTACTTTAGTCCGACTTCCAAAGATAACTATTGTTTACCATCTCCTCTAGCAAGTCTTTGCTTCCCTAACTATTTTATGCATTAAGGATCCTCTAACGGTTGCATCTATAGTGCCCCTCATGGGTGGATTAACTCTATTGTGAAAAGCCTACAATAGGAATTCCTTTAGTAGGGTATGATAAGGACATCTCCTTTGCAAGTCCTTATACCACTTCCATGCTTCGTATAGTGATTCCACCTTGTTTTGCTTGAAATTGGTGATTTCCTTTATCATTCTTGTAGTCTTGGTCTAAAGGAAATACTTACCTAGAAAAACTCATACGAACTGCTTCTATGTTGATTGGATTGAGTGAATGGTACCACGCCTTGGCTTTATCCCTTTGTGTAAAAGGAAAGGGCCTCATCCTAACAACATCTTCTAACATATCATTATGTCGGAAGGTATCACATATTTCTAAGAAATTTACTAGATAAGCATTGGGATCCTCATTGGCTAACTTATAGAATTGCACAATAGTCTGTAGTATATTTAGCAGTGTTAGTTTGTTCTCGAATGAATTTGCTTGCACTTGTGGTTGAGTGACTCCTTGTTATGCCCATTGAACCCTAGCCTCTTGAAGTCCATAACCATTATTTGATGCTATCCGTGACTATAATAGCCCGTCTTTACACTTAGGAGATTTAAATTACTTTAAGGAGTCACGTGAGACTATTATATGAGAATTTCATGAAAGATAATTCATTTACATGCATCATATTCACATACATACATGAGTTATAATTTAGAAACGTTACAAAGATAGTGCATGCACTCAATTGACTTATTCCACGTATGAAAGGCTTAAAATGAACATGATGTGAATTGTGAAATGTTTATATCTTGAATTTGGATTTGGTGAATTGTAATTAAAAATTTAGAGTTTATTGTTACAATTGGTTGATTAATGAAGTGATATGTGTACTTAGTCTAGGAAAAATGTTGATTCGCAAGACAAAATTGATATATGAAAATTTAGGTTGACTAGGCCAATGAGATGGTGACACGTGGCACTAATGATTGAGTGACAAATGGTGGATTAATTGGACAACAAATGACCTAATGTTTAGGTGACAAATGGACTAGTTATGGTGTAACACCCCCTATACGGAACCTGCAACCACCCACATACATGGCAACCAAATTCCTGTACAAACAGTTACGATATACATTTCTATTCATTTATAAGGACTGTCATCGCACATTTTTCTATTCAATACTATACATGTGCATATTATAAAATTTCATATTATTTAACATTATAATTTAACAGTAGTAAAACATCTTTACATTTACATGTTAATCCAAAAGGAAAACATACAATTTCCTTTATTACATATACAACCAAGATC
>JAOQMM010171099.1:0-10228 GCA_027563515.1 Erythroxylum platyclados | reverse complement strand
TGCCTAGTCAACCCGAAAGGAACCCAAGAGAAGATGCTTGTGCCATTACCTTGAGAAATGGTAAAGAGATACAAGGGGCCCTCATGGTGCCCCTAAGTACAAGTCCCTCTGCCATTGTAAGAGGAGGACTAGCAGCTTTGCTTCTGTTTAGAGAGAGAGAGAGGGCAATGTGTAAAATTTTGGTTTATATATAGTCAGACCTGAGCTAGGGTTTTGGAGGGTTGGGCCTTTTATTGAAGAAAATAGAAATTGTCTAGTGTTATACTATATAGCCCTATTTCCAGCTCCTCGGCGTTTTCAAGTCTTTATCTTTGCTTTGGGTTGTAAACCATAAACTATAACATCAAATGGCCTTTTTGAATGGTTGCTGAAATAACATCAACAATTATGGACTTAATAAAGTTGACAGAGGAGGAGAACTGGAATGAGAATCTAGTGTCTGTCTTACTGTAGTCTTAGCCCAAGTGAAATGATAAACAAAATCCTAATATCATGTAGTACTAATTATCATTTACTAGTCAATCAAATAGTGGAATTTGCTAGTCAATCGATAGTCATTGATTTTCACTTCTCCTTCCGAGTCACCCTCGTCCATGATCTCCTCCTCTCCTCCTTTAACTCTGCCTCGCGTCTACTTCAACTACAAGAGATATATGCAGCATATGCATATCAATCAACGTTAGATTAGATAAGGAAGAGCTTAATCAGCTTTCTTTGTTTTGGGTTGCCCTTTGTTCCCTATTTTCCCATTCCTTAGTGATTTCTCTCTGTAAATCCAAGACCTCAACCCACGTTCTCCACTACTACCCCAATGCCTTCCCTTTTCTTTACAGGGCTTAGATTGTTCCCTCAACATTGAAAATGTTTTATCTAAGGTTTGTGTTACTTTAGCTTCTTTCATTCTTCTTTTTATGTCTTCCATTTTCCCAGTTTTTGTTATGCCTTTCACTGTCGGTTCTCCACATGGGTTATGGGTGTTCTGCCGTTGTCTGGAAGATTTACTTTTTCTGGTCTGTTGCGTTTCCTTTTACATACTTGGTTGTTAATGGAAATAGCTACCTATTGCTTGTTCACTCCTAGTTCCTTTGCATTTGTGTTGGTAGTTACAATGTTTGCCCATTATGCATTTTACACATTATGTAATTGTCGTTCACTTTTATACTTTTGACCTACGTAGCCATTTTTGGAGAAGACATAGGAGGAAGATTCTTCTATCAGCAGGCTTTTTAGGAGGTGGGTATTTACTTTATAACCTGTACAATGCACACAAAAGAAGCCTCGCTGATCTGAAGAGAAACCTTGCTCGTGAACGAGAACATGAAGACCTCGTTAAGGCCCAGTTGAGTGACTTCTTATTGCATTTCTTTTATGGGAGAAGGGCTTCTTTGTTTTCTTACTGTTATGTGTTTTTTTATTTTGAAATTTGATAGAATGCAAACGCATTTCGAAAACATTCAAAGAATAGCAGATACAGCAACTTTGCCTCATGTGATTCAATATTTGAGTGGCCGGATAGCAGAAGAGTTGGACCCTTCAGACCTCACTGAGAGGCTAAGGAAAGGGAAGCTTCAGCCTAGTACTATGACACCTTTACATAAAGTTGAGCTTTGGGATAGACTCAAAATCTTAAGTAAGCAGCGCTGCAAGTTGCTATTTTCCTATGATTTTACTGTATTTCTATATGTTGTAGGGTATTATGGATACCATCGTGTTCTTCAGGTTTCACAAGAATGGTGGTGTCGCTGTGGGCAACAACAGTTCTTACTTTATACATAAGAGTTCAAGTTAATGTTCTGGGTAGACATTTGTATGTTGATGCTGCACGTTCTCTTGAAACATCTCCTGTTACTGTAAGTGCCATTATCTTTTATTGTTTTCCCAGCAACTTGTTTGAAAATTTCTTTTCACGTCCATTTATACTAAAATTGGCTATATTTCTATCTGATTAACCCAATATGTTAATATTAGTAATAAAGAATAACTTAGAAGCTGGAGGCATGCAGTTCTGTCTGGGTTGCATGGAGTAGTTTTCTTTAGTTTAAAATGGTTGTAATTATGAGATGTTTCGAAATATGGTAGCCTTAATGTAGAGTTGACAATAGTTCAAGCTGGAGGATTGATGATCCAAAAGGATGCTTGGAACTTGACTGAGCACTTGGAAATAATTTGACGATGATCAGAACCATTCCTGCTTCTGATTACTTGTATAGGATGTGTCAATTATTAGATGAATGAAGTATATAAGTTGTTCTTGACTTTATTATTACGTATTTGGAATGTTGGTCGAGAAAGAATTGAGAAGAGATTTTCTGTGTACTTTAAAAGGTGAGGATGCATATGGATTTTGATTACGGTGTGGCACAATTTCAAAGTTAAGAAGGATTTGGTATGCATCTGTTTTTGGTGATGGTCATATGTGTGCTGGATGGCAGTAGTTATATAGTGTTCTCTGATTGCTTATGCCATCCGGATGATTGTGTATGCAAAGCTGTGCTACAATTTACTGTTTAAGTTAAATTCAATGTTCCATTTTTGGTTTTTTGATATTTAAATTGTGAAGATTTGACATATGATTGCATTTACTGATACTGATGGAAGGAGTTTAGTTGTGAACAAATCAAACCCCTTTGTCTACAATGTGTGCCTTCTTCTGACCTCTAGAAATATTAATTGGGATGACCATACCATGGCTTGCCTAGGTCAATAATTGTTGCTAATTACTTCCCATTCTTAAGAACATCAGGGACATATTTTTTGATCTACATTAGTTACAATTAGAGGAGAAACAAGCTAAGTATCAATTCCATGGACAGCTTGCATAGGCTATAAGGCTTTTAGGGTTAAATGCGTTGGAGGACAGTTATATGGAAGCTTACTTTTAGAAGACCTGAACTCACGCAAAATTGCGAAAAGGGAAAAAAAGAATTAGAGGATTGGAAGAGGTAGAAAACTATTATCATAGAGTTTGCTTTAATTCCATAATGGGTCAAGGTGGGGCGTGGTTCAAGCTGGTGACAACAATTCATGTATGATGGACTATTAAGAGTAACATCTGCTAGCTATAATCATGCTGGTTTACCTCACAGTTTTCAATATGAATCGTGTCTCTTTCTTTTTCCTTTCAGATCGTATTCATGATTTTATATCCTGTGGTTTGCTAATACTTTAAGCAAATCATGAATTAATTTGGCATCGCAGATTCTAATTTGGTTGGCCCCTCTGATCAACAATTGACATCGGTTTCTAGACCCTTAAATATTCCATGATAATTCGTTTTTTTCCTTGTAAATCTGGAACTTCTTAGGTTTTGTTGTCATCCAAATTCTAATAGCCAGAGTCTCATGCTACACTTATTCCCTTACCTTACCTCTTCACTTTCAGATTATGCCTAAATGATTTCGCCGTTTGGTATGGAAAATATTTGCCCAAGTGGATGTCCAAATTTGGCATCACTCTCACTTGTATGCTATAGAATACTTTTTATTTTAGGATGCACATCATTCCCACTCTGTTGTCACATACTAAAATTGTCTTCATTCTATTGAAACTGAAGTTGGTTATAGCATACATTCATGTCTGTAGATTATCACTCTTAACATATGTATCTGCAGCATCTTTTTTCACGAGATTGGAAAACAGTAGACATAGAAGTTGTCATTAGTTTGTAGTCTACAATCAATTAGTACAGTACTATACAGAATAAGATGCTCCCTAGTACTATCTAACTTCATGAAATGACCATGAACAAATTTACATTGTTTGCATGGACTATAACAAGCACAAGGAACTACTTTTTCTCGCAGAACCTTGGATATGGAACATAAGTTGGGAATATTGTAATACAACCACGTTTTACATTGGCTTAATGAACTAAACCTCATACATTGCATATTGTCATTTGCAATTCACTCTTGATACCAGTTAGTTGTATGAAGTGTAGAAATGGATGTCAGTATGTGTTTGTAATCTTCTTGTTTCTGTGCTTGCTTCTTCTGATTGACCAATCATTGTTCTGCAACCAATTACTTGTTTCTCATATTTTACAAGAGATGCTTCCATATTACAGGAAGATCTTGACCTCATTGACCGAAATGATGAACAAAAATTTCTGGCCAGTGCAGATTTTCTCGCCAGCGATGGCTTGCCAATTTTAATTTCCAATATGCAGGCAGCAGTAACTGAATGCCTCAAGGGGTAATTTTCTTCTGTTAGAAAATTCCAGGCATTCATAATAAACATCTAATACTCTATTTAATAGTCGAGTTACTGGAATTTAAATAACTACACAAGCAATAACTATATACAAGATGGAGATTCGGTTCAGGAGATGTATATACTTATAGTGATTTTACATAAGATAGTCTGTCAGGATTCTCTTCACACTCATTGATTATGTCACTAAGGTTAGCTCCATAGCCTCTTAGCAATTCCTTATTAAGAAGACTACTCATTAAAGGTTTCTTTACTGTACTTACATTAATCTGTCTAGCACTTTTTGCTGATAGTTTGAGACTAGAGAGTAACTCTTGAAGGTTTTACTTGCCGTTTTTTTTTTTTTGGTTAATCTGTTTAGGAAACAGCTTGGAGATCTCTTCAATACCAAAATGCTTTGTGAAACAGTCATGCAGATACTGCATGTGTTCATGAGCACAGGAAGTCCCCACCAGTGGGTGGACTGTGTGATGCCTAAAGATGGCAAGAAACAAGCTACAGCCTCAAGTAGTGATGAGGCTATTCTCTTGGGAGCTACAAAGTTTGATCAGCTTATGATTGAAGTACGGGCTGTATTGTTGAGGTATGCTTGTCTTATGGGCTTTGGCAAAAAGAGCTGTACTTATTATGTTTGAGTCGCAACAATTTATAAGTTCTCTTGTTGGAATTTAATCAAGAGGGTAAAATGCCTGTAGTATGCTGCCAGAAGCATGATCACTGTATGTCAAGGTTTATTCATACATCACGGCTGTTTCTTCCACTGGTTGGTGCATATAACTGCTTGTAATTGAGAACACTGTATTCTTTAGGTAAATGCATGGTGATCATTGGAGGGTAGATGCATAACTGGAATAAACATTAGTCTTTTGTCAATCTCTCTACAGTCTCCTTTTCTACTGGATGCACAAGAGATTCGTGCTTACTAGTCTAGGCATAAGAAAGTGGGAAAAGCCTTTCCTTATCTCTATTTGTTAGTAGTAAAAGATGCCAGTATCCCTGTAAATGAAATGTTAATGGCACTTGGTCTCAGCATCAACTTTAAAAGCTATATATCATTCAAAAGAAATTATGTTGTTTGTTCAAAGTTAAAAATCTCCATCTTCACCTGCAGCTGGGAGTTCAGTAGAATCATGGATACTTGTTTGCAACTAGTGGTGGATGAAATAGGGGCTGAGGTTACTGGGGGCAGTTTGACAAGCGGCATTGAGCTTGCGAGGCTGGCGCCAAGAGTTGCACAGATGGGTCCATCATTGCTTGAAGAACCAAGTGAGAACAGGTTTATGAAAATGATCCAGAGTGCAGCAGAAGTAGAACTATTCTTCACTCTCCTTTATTCAAATATGTCAACCTCATGGACAAGTAGTAGTGAACATTGAATGTATCTTCATTAACATTTTGGTTTGGTTTGTAAGGCACTAGGTTGGGGGAGAATATGCCAATTTGTTGTAATTCTTTATTAACCATATATGATAGGGGTGATGAAATAAGGAGCTTCATTATACTTGTTATGCATTTGCCATTTGCTTGCTGCCTCAGAGAATGAGCTTCACTTAGTATCAAGTCAACTTGTCTGGGTCTGGGTCTGGCCTGGGTGGTCAGTGTTCTTTACTCTACTAAGCCCCTGATAAATTATTGCAATTTTGCATTTAGTTGCTCTTGATAGATTTAATCATCCTTTGTTCTTTTGTCAAATTTTTATAACATGGAATGGATTCTCATTCTTTTTAATAAACATTTGTTTTCAATTCATTCATTCATTCATTCATTCCAAGTTTTAAGGGCATTATTTTGACATTTGATTTTATTCTAACATTAATTCTGAATAATTAAGCCCCTTTTTTGACTGATTCAAAGATTTTAGCTGTTTGACTCAATCATCTGATTACTAAACATTTGACATTGAATAATATTCACAAGTTAATTTTATTACTCATTTAAAATTAAGCGATTAAATAATTTTAAATTAATTAATTAATATATTAAAAAGTTTATATATTTATTTTGTAAAATTAAATATTTAAAATTTAAATTTTTATAAGAATATTTAAAAAATATTAAGATATAATACTTATATTCTTATAATTTATTTTAGAATGATGTGGCAATTAATGAATGCTAATTACTAAAGTGGACGGAAATGCATAAATGATAAATTATTTAACTTCTGTATTGTATTCCTTCCTTTTTTGTTTTTTCAAGAAAGTAATTTAACGGTAACTCTGAATAACAATCATTATTATTATTATAAAAAAAAGGAATTATTAGACTTATGTTAGTTTGAGTTTTCACTTTTCACATGATTAACCAAACAGTTAACTTTAAATATTCAGATTCTGATTACAATGGAATTACGTTCAGCCCAGAGCTTGGCATCTTACAGTAATTGAGCTTCAAAAGAGCGGGAGAGATACAGTGCTCGCTGGAGATGGCCGCAGGAAAAGGAAACAGCGATGTACTAATGCTGGAAGCAGCGCCGGAGCCTTCTAGGCCCTGGTCGTTGTCCTCCAACGCCGAAGTGATTGACGCCTTGCCCTACATCGACGACGATTACGGCCATCCTTCCGTGAAGGCGGAGGTTGACCGACTGGTGGAGGAGGAGATGCGTAGAAGTCACAAGAAGCCCGCCGATTTCTTGAAGGACCTGCCTCCTCTCTCCAATTTCAATTTTGAGGTTTGCCTTTTGAAATTAGGTTTTCTTTTGTTTTCATTGTTTTTCTTTTTTTTTAATTCATTACTGTTCTAGTGCTGGAGAAATACTTGAAAAAGGCTTAAGTTTGTTTCAATTCCTTGAATTGGAGGATTTTCCTGATTGTTGGAGTGTGTTTTGTGTTCTCTTTGGTTGCTGACTAATAATAAAATAAGAAACCAAGTCCTGAGATTCAAATTTTGTTTTTGTTATTTATGATGCATTCTTTGGTTGATTTTGACATATAATTGTAATGATACTTTTGTTGAAAGGGGCTATATATCAATTTGAGGCTTTTGTGATGACTAGTTATTCAAGAGTACTTCAAGTTTTGCTTTGGATATGTATTCCAAATTGCATTTCACAATGTGAACAAAAACATGATTGGTAGAAGAATGAACCATTGATGTGAAACCTTAATTACAGAATTACCCAATGCTTGCTAAAGAGTACGACCGAGTGCGAGCCGGGAAACCTCCAATCTCTCTTGATTTCTCTAGGTACTCTCACTTAGATTTGCCGCCTGCAAATAAGATGAATGACGAAACTGCTTGGAAGCAAGCACTTCAGAGAGCTCAACGCTTGTTACAGCATCAAGTAATCAGGTCTGTGATTGCATTTTCACTCGTTAACTAAATTCTTGGAAATTTTGAAACTTCTGCCATTGGGATAATATTGCTGGAAGTGAAAGAATTCTGTCAAAACAAGACAATTTTTCTTGGTGAGTTCTTTTCTTGTCAGACAGTAAGATTGTGGGAGTTGAGAAATTGTTAAATAGGCCTTTTTTATCCTTTCTAATATTTAACGTTCCTTATGAATCATCTTACTTGTGAACATCGCAAATTTATTTCTTGAATATCAGAGAGCAGACATATTTCCCTCCTTATGAACTTCTCTTATACACAGTGTAAAATAACCTTATGTAGCACTGACGATAAATGCTGCTGATGCTATGCAGGCTAGAAAACTTAGATTTGATGTCAAAATATGGTCCTGATGTGTGGATTCAAAACAATCGACAGTTAGAAGCAATGTTGTCCAGGTATTTATTTTTATTCCAAAATCATGATATATTCTATTTATATCTTCTTTCTGTGTGTGTATTATAAAAGATTGCTGAGAAAACTTTCATTCTTTCTTCCTATTATCATTTGGGTGTATGCCATTAGCTCTATTTAGGTACAGGGGAAGATTGCTGCGTTATATGTATATAATATTCACATATCATGTTACACAATTTTTCTTTCTCTGTATACCTAAGTAAATTGAGATTTCATTCTTCAGGCGTGCCTGTTCTTCTAGAAAACAGCATTAATCTAAGGGTGCTTCTCCTTTTGAAACTTGTCATCTACCCCTGGGCTCCAAGCCTCCAACATATTCATTTTGTTATGAATTTTATATAGCATTTAAGTAGTGCAAGTTATGTCAGATGGATGGTCATACTGTTCCCTAACTCCCTTTAAGTATTCATGTTCTTTTACTGCACAGGATGAACATCTTTAAGTTACTTCTTGTAAGCATTGTTATTATGTTGAAAAATCAATTAAATTAAACTGGGATATTTTCATTTGTTCTTTACTTAAGATTAAGCCTAACTTGCCCTTCTCATTATGGCCATTTTGGTTATTTGCCCCTGGTTTACTAACATCAACCCAGATTCAGCAATGACGTTCCACAAATTTTGCAAATAATTGATGTTGAACAAAGATGAAAAAAGGAAAAAAGCTAAAATACACGTCCCTTATTTACTTCAACTAACCAAAGTAAAATATTTCCATCCGCAATTGCAGTGACTAAGATAATTGGATCATATTAAGAATTATGATTTTTTACATCCCTGATGCAATAGTATTTATGCTAACAAAAATCCATAAACATATAATCTCATAGTGTTCCTTTTCTACTGGGTGGGATGAGTTCTGAGAGGGACTTGAATGGCAGGCTAGCAAAGGTCCTTTGAAGCTGAAATAACTGTTAAGTCGATCATCTATGCATAATGTTACGGGATGAAATTATCCAGTTCTTTGGTGGGTCTTTTGTTTTTTGGTTATTCTTTTTCATCCTTGTTCTTACAGTTGAGTTGATTGCAGGCTGATAAACTGTATTAATTTACAAGATTACATGGTCCAGAATGTTGATTTATTCAAAAATTGAGATAAAACTTTCAAATTTGATGCTTTTATTTCTTCATTTGGGTAGATATCATAAGAGGGTTCGTTATCACTTTATCAGCTAACTAGTTTGCATTTCCATGTTTATTTACTTGTACATCTCTTGATTTTACAACGTAATTGTCCTTTCCCAGACTGCAAAAACTAGCTCAGGAACAAAATGAAAAGATTGAAGCTGTCAATCGTGAAAGGAAATATCATCAGGTACTTCACTCCCTAGCTCTCAAGCTTTATATCGATTTGTTCCATAGGAACGTCTTATTTTCTGCTTGAATCCTATCTTGGGCTCCAAAGCAATAAGTACATTTCATCCTTTGAATGATCAGCAAAATACTGCCTATGAGCTGAATGCTTTATCCACACAATGGAAGGAGCTTTGTCTCAAAAATATGGACATTCATGCAGCTTGTACTAAGTTGGGAATGCAAATATCAGAAATGAAGAGAGAAGCTGAAGAGAGGTATTATTCCTTTACTATTATATTGATTCTTTTTCACTACTTCGAGAGCTAACTATTCTTTTCCTATTTAGAGGCTGGAACTTGGATGCCAATATAGAGAACGGTTCTTTGGTGCATTTACAAGATTAAGGTACGGCTAGGATTAAATGTCGTTTGATTGCATATTGGTATATCTTTGGACTTGGATTAGATGTTAGTGCATATGCGCATAGATCAAGAACTGGAACTTATTGGACCAAAGTTAAGACTTATTGCAGGCCATTGGAAGTGTACAACTGCAGAGATCAAAAGATCTACAGTACTGTGCACAGGACAGGGATATGATGTTTCTGGTTTCCTCCAAACTTTATTTTCAAGATCAGTTTGGTCTCCAAGAATTACCCAGTACTTCATTACTTAAATCTTCTGAGGGAAGAGTTTAATTAGATGTGAACTTGCCGCATCACTAGGAATGAGAATTCACATATTAGATGAACTTAAAAATCTCTTTGAACATGGATATTGGTCCAGCCAGAGGAAAGCCGTATTGTATCGTATGTACGAGAAATGACATGCAGATTAATACTTTTTATCATTAGATGGAATTTGAGTTGATTAGGGATGGGGAAAGTGGTCCGGTCCCGCCCGACCCTGCCCGTGTTTGGCCCGGGTTGGGCCGGCCGCGGGCCAAGGGTGGCCCGAGGGCGGGCTGGCTCAGCC
>JAOQMM010171089.1:0-10228 GCA_027563515.1 Erythroxylum platyclados | reverse complement strand
CTTTCTCGTTTATCGGCGACTCTGGCTTCGGTTTCTCCACTCTTGTGTACCTGTCCATGCCTTTGCCCAATGGATTCTTCTGGAAGCACACAGAAACCCTATAAAACCCTAGAGCTCTGTTTAACACTCAAAATCGTCAAGTCAGACGCGTATATGTACCAACTTACTGTACGGAATTTGGTAAAGTAAACTCCATATAAATTTACAAAGAAAATCAAAAGTTACCTTCCGTATTACGTACAAAGATTTAGTAAATAACAATAAGTTATTATAATTAGAGAATTAAGTTTTAAACTAGTAAAATACTAAACTATTATAAAAATTAACATAAAATCTAAAAATAAAAAATAATATCTATTTTAGGATATGAATTTGAGTTCAAACACATTTCAAATATAAAATTATATTTTATTTATAAAATTTTAAAAATAATTAATCTTAAAAGAATATAGAAGTAAATGTTATCGTGTGTATTGTACATGTGTAATATAAAATGGTAAAAGCAACTATTATTTGATTAAAAGTTGACATATATTATAAAAACTAAAGTATGCTGTTAAATTATTTTCATATGTATTTATAATAAAACATCATATTTGTTATATATATTAATTAAAAATGATTAATTTATTATAATTATTTTCTATATATATTGTAAAAGATTAATTTTAAAAGTGCAAAATATTTAATTTTCAATATAATAATTAAAACATAACATAAAAATAAAAAATAACATTCATTTATAAGAAATGAAATTGACTTCAAACGTTATCTTTATGTATTTTCATTGATTATTGTAATTATTTTGTAAATTTATACATTGTGGTATACAATATTTTTAAACTTTTCATGATTGGATCCGAGATCTAGGAACAATTTCAACATAGATCCAAAAATCTTGGCGATTGTCTCTACCTTCTATCTAATGAATGGATAGTCCTTTTGAAATCATCCGCCTTGTGACCACCACCGAGTATATGCTTCAATAGGAATTACACAAGGGTAGATTGTGCTTTGATCTAAAATTTCAATTTTTCTATGTTTGTGCACTAACATATTGTTCCATGTCCAAATTATGAAAAAAGAAGGTGTTTCTATGACTCTACCACCTAGTGAATTTTGTTTCACTTAACTTATACTTCATAGCCACATATCTTTCAGGATAAGAAATGAGAAACTTTTCTCCTATTACTTGAACCTAATTTTCATTTCATCTGAAAAAATTCATCTCTAAAATTGAAGAAAATATAAAAAATTTCTTATCTCCACATTATATTTATTATTAGATCATTATTAGTTTGTTTACTAATTAAATATTAACAAAGGTAACTAATCTTTTCAAGAGTGGTACTATAAAAGAAATTCATGAGAAATTTAAAGTAAAATAGTGATAACGTATTAATAATACTCTCTCAAATATATAAAAAAGGTAAATTCTTCTTATTAGAATTTTAATTTTATTTGAACATAAAATTTATATTTACATAAAAAACAATGTCTCAGTAGGAATCTCGTTAAGATGCAGAATCTAGGGAGGTCCAGAAGTACGCGATCTTACCCCTAGCTAATACAATAATTATTTTCAATAGATCCACAAAAAAATAGGTATTTGAAAACGGTCTGAAGAAAACAATAGTTAAATACATAAACAAATAATTGCATAAAAATAAAATGATAATCAAAATCAAACTAAAGCCAAACATAAGTAAATAAATAAACAAACAAAAAAGAAAACAAATAAGTAAATAGAGCAAATAAGCAATTAAAAATATATAAATAAATAAATAAAATAACTAAAGGAGCAAGTATTACAAGTAAAGCATTTAGGCTAAACAAAAGATACAAGAATTGAAGGAAAATGTTCAAAAGACCTAATCTCTCTATGTAGTCCTCTACTTTTATCTTAGGTCACCAAAGTTTCTTATTGAGGGCTAAGGTCTTAGTAAGCTCTAGTAGAGTCATATCATTTGTGATCATCTACCCTCAATTCTTCTTAGGTCTTCTTCTTTTTCTCTTACAGTCTCTATGTACAATCTTCTTGTATCTTTTTACTAGGGCATCGAGATGTCTTCTTTGAAAATGTTCGAATTACCTAAGCCTTGTCTCCCTTAATTTACAATCAATATTAGCTACCCCTAACTTGTCTCTTATCACTACATTCCTAACATTATATCTTCTTGTAAGATTACACATCTAACAAAACATCCTCATCTCCTTTACCATTAACTTATGAATATACACCTATTTAATGGGCCAACACTTCGTCCCATTGAGCATGGTTGACTTAATTGTTATTAAAAATTACGTTTTAGCTTGAGTGGTATCTTCTTGTCACATCAAACTCCTAAGGTAACCTTTCATTTAAGCCACCCTGATTTGATTGCGGTGAACTATGTCATCAAATATCTTGCCATTACTTTGAATGATAGTTTCAAGGTAATTAAAACAATCTTTTTGTGATATAACTTATGTACCAATCTTGATCTCTACATTAGATGCAACTCTACGATCCAAAAAGTTACACTCAAAGTACTCAATCTTAGTCTTACTCAATTTAAAGCCTTTAGACTCTAACGTGTCCTTCTAAAGTTCTAAGTTGACATTAACACCATCTTTTGTTTCATTCACTAAAACAATGTAATCAACAAACAACATATATCAAGGATAGTCTTGGTACGCTCATCCCTAATTATTGCAAACAGGAAGTGACTTAACAAAGATCCTTTATATAGCTTGATATCGATAGAAAAATACTTTGTATCTCATTATGTTGTCCTTACTCTAGTCTTAATACCTTCATACATATCAATATATAAATAAATAATTTACTTAGTTAAAATTTATTAAAAATTTTATAAATAAATCAAGATTTATTATAAGATGAGCTCTATGAAACTTTCCTTATAACAATAAAGAATGTTGAAAAATTTTAAACTGTTAATTAACTTTGTAAAATCAAGATTTATGTAAACATAAAATTATTACTATGAATTTGATATAACATCCTTATAATAATTGATAAGGAACTGTTATAAATAAAATAAAAATAAATGTACATATTTTAAATAAAAATATAATATTAAGGTAATAATATCTTATTATAAAATTACTTATATTTGTTTAAATAAAACATAAAAAATTCAAATAAAAACAATTTATAATGCCAAATTTAATTTTTCATTTTGTATTAAAGGGCATTTAATTCTGCTTTCTATTATGGTTTATGCCTTTTGTTTTGTTATTGTTATTACTTTTTTTACTAAAAATTGAAAATATTTTATTAATATTTATAATAAAGATGAAAAATAAAACGATTTACAAACAAATGGCTAGTGTGAGAGTGTCCCACTTCTCTTTTCTCTGGTTTTCATCCTTCTTGTTGTTGGTTCTACTTTTCTCCTAGTTTTTATCTTTCCTCCATTGATCTCTAGTTTATTTCAACTTTCTGCTAGCTCTTTCTTCATTGTCTTGTTTCCTTTTCCTATTTCTTGGCTTCTTTCATCCTCCATACTTCTCACCTCCACTTTAAGGGTACTCAGTAATTTTATTTTTCCCTCCAACTATTTCCTTTTATTTTTAGCTTCTAATCGTTGACAACTCCTTCTTTTGTTTATTACTATGTTAGCAGTAGGTAAGTTTGTCAGCCTTGAGCAATGTTCGTCAACTGATGTCCCCTCTTTACCCTTAAAACAAATCAAGCTTCTCCCTAGAGAATGCTCCAAATCTGTGTGTCCTCCTTTACCACCAGCTCTCTTAATCCTAAATCTGCATCCTTTACTGTTATTCCTAACATCGCTCTAGAAACCAACATTATACCTCCTCTTAAAAGATCCTAGACCTAGGTGCTTGGCAATGCCCACCCTGATATCAAGCTTTCTTATTTACCCCCTATGAACTCCAACACTCCTATAGTTGCACCACCATTAAAAGCTCTTAAAGCAGGTGTTGAACTATGGAATGCCCTCTTGATTCTAATTGTATGTTAATTTGATTGATAAGATATGATGATTTAGAGTACGGATGGACAGGTCGAAGTTCATAAGGGATGAATGTTCATAAGATTAATGATTTAGATTATGATTTGCTTGAGGACAAGCAAAAGCTTAAGTATGGGGATGTTTTGATAAAAGATTATTTAACTATATTTATATACCCATATTCAATGTGTTTGGCTTGTTATTTAATAGTTTAATAGTATTTTTGGTGCTTAATTCACTTCAAGTGTGTTTTTAGGTGGTAATTGCCTTTTTGGGCCAAGAGAAGAAGAATTGGGATGAAATCGTAGTGCAAAACGGAGATTTAAAGCAACTAAGAGATACACAGTTGTGTATATGCCGTGTAAGTCTTTGTCAATATGTAAAGTTACAATTTTATATCCTTGAAATCCTAGTTTTTACCATAAAAAGTTCATAAATAGAGGCAAAACAAAAAAGAGCCAAAATTTTTAAGTCGTAAAAGACATAAAGAGGTGGCAATTCTGATCAACGAACGAGGAAAACTTGAATATAATCTCAAGAGATAGAATTGAGAGCATCATCTAATCCAAACTTGCAAGAAGATTTATTAAAAGAAAAAAGGAGATATGGAATTATAATTTATTTGTTTTCTAATTTTTCTTTTCCATATTTGTCATTGATTTCATTTTCTATGGATAGGAACTAAACTTGTTTAGTGTCTAAATGAGATGAATCCTAAGTCAAGATAACGATATGATTTGATCTTTTATTCAATGCAATTTTATTTATTGATTTATTATTGTTCAATTATGTGTTTTATTCTTGTTCTAATATATCTGGAATATTAGTGCATGATTTGATTTCATATGATTGAGATTGAGAAATCCTCTTATATGAATAGATCTATCATAATTAGAAGGATTTGCATTCAAACCTAGAAATAGGTTGGCATAAATCCTCTAGATTAAGCACAAACCTAATAGCAAAATTCATAAATCGATAATGCAATCCTGGTATTTTAACTAGAAAGATTTCTGTTAATCAATTGATGGATTATTAGTTAATATTCTTGAGAAAAATATTAATATAAGATAGGAATTTCCATGGTCCTATAATCAATAATATAATTGCATAATAAAAGGTTATTATTTAAAGGATTTTTAGGGGGATTCATTACCTAGACACTATTATTTGATATCGCCATCTTCTAAGTATTTTTCCCTATTCTACATTAAGTATTATTTTAATTCTTATTTTATTTGTTTGTTTAATTTTTAATTAAAATCCACAATCTAATTCATAGGCTAGATAATAGAAAAAGGGTAATTACTAGTACTTACAGTCTTCAAGAGATTAACCCGTACTGACCTGTGTTAGCTACAAGTATCTCGTGCACTTGTGGTATTTTTAATATTGTTAAAACCTATCAATCAATTTCACTGGCATTAGATGGAAGTTAATAACATTGACCATGGTAGGAAATCTCTGTCTATTAGGGGAGTACCAATTATCCTTACCCCCTCCTTTACTTTTCATATTTTTCATTGTTCTTACATGTTTTGTGCATTAAGGACAATGTACAACTTAAGTGTGGAGGAAGGATATAGTAGTTAAGCTTGTCAATCTTGTTATAATTAGCTTAATAGTGAATAACTGGGGAATTTTTTTAAGAGGATGTTGATCAAGATGATTCATTATAAGTTTGGTTGTGGTTGTGATTTGATTTTTTAGGCAAATAGTTATGAGTTTCGATGATTAAGTTGATTTCAATTTATTTCAATAATTTTGAGAATGGATACTTAATTTACATTATGAAACTTTATCTGTAATTTGTACAAGTGTTGAGTTAAATATGAATTTTTCTTAAGCATTTTTATTACCCCATATATAAAAAAATAAAAAAAGTAATATATGAATAACTAAGCATAAATAATTTCTCTTTGTCATATTTGTACCAATAAAAAGGTCAAAGTTAAAGAGTGGTGCTAATAGCCATTTGAGATAGTGATTAGTTGACTAAACGGGGGTATTCATGTCAATGTATTTACTCTCGCATCAAAAGTCTAAGTGACTTTTCAAACAAGCTTCTAAATGCTCCTATGTTGTTTAAATTTAGTGTTTTATTTTTAATAAAGGGGTATGAAAGTTTGAAGGTTTTAGCATTTTTCTTATATATCTTCACGTTAGCCATTAAGTGGAATGGTGTAAATTGGGTTGAAATTTGAAAAATTATGGATTAATTGATTTATAATTTGATGCAAGTAACTAAGTGTTTAACATTTTTAATGAACTTTGCAATTGAATAAATAATAGAGAATCCTGATGGATATCATCTTTTTGTTTAACGCCTTCGTGAAGTTTTTTCTTATTAAGTTAAGAATAATGAAATTGATTTGCTTGAGGACAAGCAAGTGCTTAGGTGTGGGGGAGTTTGATAAATGCGAAATTGACTATATTTCTAATCCCATATTTAATGTATTTTGCTTATATATTTTAAATTTTCTTTCTATTTTTGGTACTTAACTTATTTCTATTATGCTTTTAGGTCTTATTTGCTTTCATAGATAAAAAAGGAGAAGAATTAGGGTGAAATCAAGATAAATTTTGAAAGAATTGAAGCTATTTTGATGAGTGCTCATGGAAGTCTACATGGCCATATTGTTGCTTATGTAAGTCTACACAATTGTGTGGGTGCTCATGTAGCTCTCTAAGATCACATTTCTTTGCGATTTCTGAAGATAAAAGCAAGATTGAGGAACACAGTCATGCACATGGTTGTGTGAATGACTTTGTCCATTCTAGAAACTCTAAATTTGAGTTGTAAATGGATAAAACAAAGAGAAAGTAAAAGAGTAAAAAGGGGGGCTCGTAGGAGGCTCAAAAGATTACAAATTGATGATCTAGAACGATAAAGAGAATGAAGAACGAGCAAGGAAACATATTTGGGTGCATTTTCATCAATTTAAAGTGGATTTTATGAAGATTGAAAGGGATCTCATCATGATTCTTTTAGTCGTCTATTCTTTCTTTGGTCTTGATGTTATGATTATGAGCTAAACTTTTGTTGGTACTTGAATTAAACGAACCATATTATAGACCTTATAGCAATTTTATTTTAACTTAATTCATTATTTTGTTTCATTAAGATTAAATTATGTGTTCTTAGTTATTCTTAAATTAATATCGCTAACGTATTATTTCATGTATGATTCATTCAATTGAGATTGAGAAATCCTTTTATATGAATTAATGTAGGACCTATATTTAGATGTTAAAAGGAAATAACATAGCCCATACACCTCTATTGTGTTTACCCCATGTTTCATTTCTTATATTTAATTCAATTAATATATTTCTGTGTCAACCCCATGTCCTCCTTGTGTTTTTTCAACAATCCTCTATGTATTTTCCACATTGCCCCTATCTCCAGAACATGCCTTGTATTAACCATATGTTTACCTCGTATTGTAAGTAGCACACCTTCTATATGGTATAGTGTAGAGGCCATGGTTTGCCCTATAAAAGGCAACATTATACCATGTTCTCTCATTTTTCACTGCATCCTTCCTTAGTTTTCTTTGAAATTTTAGTTCCCCTTAATCTTTTAGAAAGATTTCTAATCTCCTGTGCCCTCTCCAACCCCATTTTGTGCAACTTAGTGATTAGTTTCACAATTTCTTCATCAACTTTATGCGTCATTAAGTATTTTTCTTACTACACTTTTAATTTTAATATTTCAATGCATTGCGGATTAGTTAAAGCTATAAATTATATTTTTTTCTCATAGATGACTAAATATCCATTATACATGAATTTAGGACATTAGGAAAATTAGTTGGATAAATTTTGAACTATGTATGATATTTATGGTCGAAGATGGTTTGTGCGAATTACATTGACTACTCTAGTACTATTTATTTAATGTGTTGGTTGGCTAAGTTTCAAGGTTAGAGTAAGGGTAAATAGAAATTTCATAGTTTACTAATGCCTACATGAGATAATTTGCCACTTTCCTCTATGCGTTTACACATATTCTATGTAAATAGTTCAAAAAATATGAAAATTTACATTACTTTAGTAAGGAAGCGTTTAGTTGACTTAGTTTTATATTTTCACATTATGGGATGCAAGTGACAGTTACATCAAGCATGAATAATGGAACATGACATGAGAATGTTATAGTATAAATTAACACATTTTTTTTGGTATATAATTCTATTTCATACATATTGCACTAATTTCGATATTCATAGGTATATGGTGATACAAGTTATTCTTTGATTACTAATTCATGTTTTGTTTATCTTTAGGATAGAGTATTACATTAAGGATATGCCTACTATAACCACCTAGGAGGCTTACAGGGTAATCCCTGCATAAGAGGCCTAGGGTTGGCGTATTTGCTTACACATCAGATGCAACTACTCTTAGGACTCACGCATTTAGGGTGCATACCAATCCATATTTAGAGAAGCATTCTTGGACCCTATAGCTCAGCAATATATTCCTAGATTAGGACCATCCAGAGGTAGATTCTAAGGACTATTAGCCTGCCGATATATATAAATTCTATTTTTTCATGATACTCAATCACAAATTTCACCCTTACTTAAAACTTTTAGGGTTGGTTTAAAATATTAAATACATGTCTGTTTTTTATAAACTTTTAACTATGAGATATTATTTTACTTTTTGTTATATTTACAAATATTGGTCAATGAGTAAAACAATTTTTAAGAAACATTTATTATTCCAGTATATTTTTATAAATGGATGGAATAATATTTTTGAATGGATTGCTAGTTTTAAAAGATTTATAGTTTGATTATTTCCATCTTTAATTCTATTTTTTAATTATAGTAAACTCTACTTTAAAGTATGACATGTTTGTTTATATTATTTAGGGTAAAAAAAATATAAATTATCGTGATGTATATAATTCAAAAATACTTAAAATTATTTTTAATATGAAAAATATTAAAAATTATAAGCTTTTTAATATAAATTTTTATTAAAATCAAGTTAAAACAGTTATATAGACTTTAACTCGTACATAATAATCAGTCATATGTCCTAAAACTGAGGGAGAAAAGCTTATGGAGCATTCAGCCTAAAATAAGTTCATTCTAGACCATGGTCCATATCTTAAAACTAAGGGAGAAGATAAGGATATAGATTAAGCACAAGGTTGAGAGTGGAGCTACTACATTCTTCCAAAAAGAAAACTAATGTGAAAGTGTTCCTTTTAACATAATTGCAGAACTTCAGTCCCTGAGAAATATAATTCCTTATAATGCCTCTAACAAGGAGGCATTTGAAAACTATTATAATCACTTAGAGAAATTGCCATCATCTTTAGTGATAGAACACATTCAGAGATTGGACCTTATACTCAATAAGGAGGATCTTTATACTGGAACAATAACACTTCAGGTGTGTTCTCCAATTCATCTTGTAGATCCCTTTTAAGGACACATGCTCCAAAAGTTACTTGGTATAGACCATTATGGTTTAATCAAACTCGCCACGAGCTCTTTTCTGAATGACCTAATTGAAAGGATAAGAGTGCACTTAGTCACTCATTATGTACATATTAAGTGTAGTATGATCTTTACCAACAATTGGAGTCTCCTTATAGCTATACAAGAAGAAAGAGGATGAGCTGAGGATGGGACAAACTTAGAGGAAGCAGAATTATTTGTTACAAGAACTCCAATTACGTAGATAATTTTACTTTAGTTTTTCAGGCTTTTCTAAATTAGTTATTATATAGAACAATTCTACTTGTTATTCTATCAAAGGATATTCCATAACCAAATTATACATGTGAGCTTATCTTAACAATTTATTGGGAGATGGAGAAATAGCGACAATAACACACACACACACATACAGAGGGTGGCCCAAAGTAAGCACGTGAAGAATGACAATGATAGCTACTTAACATTATCATTTTAGACCATTGCAGGAGTCAGGAGAGGTAAGATTGCAAAGAAGAGGACAAATTGTTTTAAGGTGGTGGGGTTCAATGGCAAAAATGTGGGTTGTAGGCACGACTTCAATGTAAACTAATGAAGGCAAAGGTGTAGAGAAAGACAGAAATATGATTCAGATTTGTACACTAACAATCACAATATGGAAAATAATAACAAACAGATAACATAATCAACTTAACAGATGCAGCCAATTTGCAAGCTTTTGGGTGGACTGGGAATCCGGACGCCTGCATCCTCAGTAAAAAAAAAAATTCTTAGTTACAGGTATGGTCTCCT
>JAOQMM010171081.1:0-10230 GCA_027563515.1 Erythroxylum platyclados | reverse complement strand
GTAATTTTCACACAAGATATCTTGGTAATCTCGAGTCTGAGGATCAATTATACAATCATCATTATGAGGAAATCCACCAATGAACCCTAAAGCCTCTATCATAACATAGATAGCCATAAAAAATAGGCTCCGCACAAAATGTCGCTAGTTTAACACAAATGATACCTGTTGTGTCCTCTTCCAGAATGTTGATGAAGACAGGAACCATTTATTCTTTCAGTGTGCTTATTCAAAAGCCATATGAAGTTGGATCTAATACATGGTCGGTGCTGTGAACAATATTTATGAGTGGGAACTTATGTTATGCTAGTTTATCACTCACTCCAAACTAGGTAAAGAAAATGCAATCCTTCTCAAAGTCGCTTTTATAACTACTGTTTATATGATCTAGAAAGAGAGGAATTATCGAATTTATCAAAAAGTTACTGAAGATAAATATCACTTAGCAGACAAGATCCTGAACTATATCCGAGCGATTCTTCTGGCCAGGGGAATTAACAATCTGATCTCCCCATTTATGAAAACACGATGAAACCTTTAAGGATAGTATTTTAAAGCTCCCCTTGTAATTATAAGTTTGTCCACTGCTATTAGTCTCTGTATTGTACTTAGTGCTTAGATAGGCAAACCCTCTGTAACTTGAAGATTGATGTACCCTTGTTTGTTTTTTTTGCAATAGCGTGGATATTGATAATCAAATTTCTTATTCTTTTTCAAAAAATAGAAAGGTCAGAAGTGATGGTGACAAAGCCCTAGTTTAGGGGAGAAGATGGTATGCGTGCACAAGGGTTAATACAATTGGCACATGTTATGCCATAGTCAATGATTTAAACATTGAATTAATCACGTGCATAGCAATCCCCCTTTTGTTTATAATTATTTTTTGTTTTGAGTCTTAGATTTTTAATTAAAAATTATGTTAGTTTAATTGAGATAAAAATAGTTTGAATTCTTAATAAATCTATAAAGTGTTTTCTAATTATTTAAAAATTGATTTCAAAAGATTTAATTTTATTAGGAATATTTGTGGAATTTAGTTTAATTTTTAAGTTTTGAATTTTAAGTTAAATTAGTTATTAAGGCTAACAACAAATGTCTAGTGAGAGAAACTGTGACATCTCTCTAAAACTCTTCTTGTACTCGCCTTACTCATTCTCTACATGGTGGCTTTCAATTTCTACTCTAATTGCTTTTCACATTGGTGTCTTTCACCTTCAAGCTTGCCACTACTCTTAACTACTTCTTCTCCTCATGTTTTGCTCTCTCTCCCATCAATGTTCAACCTTCATCTTTAACCCATTGGGATCTGCTCCTATTAGTTTTCTCTATACCTGTCATCTTTCAATTTTAAGCTAGCCACTGCCATCTTCTCTTTGTGCTTCTACCTTGTTCGTGTTCCTAAGAATGTCCAAAACCCATCCTTAACTTGTTAGGTGAGCTTTTCCTTACTAGGGTAAGAATGTCTTTTTTAGGGCAAGAACGTCTTTTTACCTTGCCTCGCACCTTTAACTTATTCCTAGTTTTGGTAACAACTTTTTAAACACCTTCTCCCAAGACTTATACCATAATCAGCAGTACTAATTTCTATCATCAATAGACCTAAAAAGGCATTATAAATTCCCATCCCAACCCTCCTAACTTGTCAAACCATATTGCAACAATCACCCACTCTATCGTCCCCCACTTAGCAAATACTACCGCAAATAGTATTTTAACTACCAAAGACCATGGCAAAGAATCAAATATTAACTTCCCACCACTCCCAACCTGTCACTCCCCAGTTCAGCCACCATATGCACAAACTAATCCTCTACTTGTTACCTCGTAGCGACCTCTAACTCCATATAGGCATGGAAACAAGTTATGGGAGAGACCAATTGCAATAAGCTTGAGTTTTATCCCCCAAGCTCAATTGGTAGAAGAATAGTTTCTCCAGGCTTAAATGTCGTAAATCATTGGGTAAGGAGCTAGAATGCTACCCTAATAGGGTTCTTTATAGGGAGATGCCCTCCTTTCCTAACTATAAACAATTGTACTTTAAGGCAGTGGAGAGGGAAGTAGTTGTTAGAAGTTCTATTATCTGAGGATAACCTCATTTATTTAAGTTCCTTACTAAAAGTGAAGCACAAGCCATGGTTAAGTATAAACTCACTCAGTATAAGGAAGGTAAATGGTGAGCTTCTCCTGAAAGTGAAGCACAAGCCATGGTTATGTATAAACTCACTCAGTATAAGGAAGGTAAATGGTGAGTTTCACAAGAAGCAGAAAACATTTATGTAAGTATAAAATTTTGCTCAATATTTTTCTATTTATAAATGTAGTAGTAATATGTTAATTGAATATTGATTTTCTTCCTTCATTTTAGGATAAGATGCAAGAGATATTAGAGAATTCAAAATCTAAGGGTAATGAGCTCAGTGCGAATGAGATTTGTGATATAGTATATGGTACTCGTTCAGGTTATATTAAAAGCCTTAGCTATGGTCCTAAGCCAAAGGTTTCAACCTCTCCATATAATACAATCGTTGAACAAGCTCAAGAGGAAAACAACAAGCTTAAGTTGCATTAAAGACTAAAGTAATCAAGGAAGAAGAAATTTAAGCTAAATTAGCAAAATATAACATGTTATTTAAAAGGTTACTTTGCCCAGATTATGATGGAAATAAAGAGGAAAGTGAAGAGCATTGATTCTAAGTCTTAAACTTGTTCTATCATTTCCTAGCTATATGTACTATAATTTAACTTTAATATTTCTTCTTAATTTACATAATGGAAGAAGATATTGTTGAGTGTCCAACCCTATTTTGAGACTTTTGAAAAATGGCTTTATGGTTCGTGTCTTGACTTACATGTCCATGTAGATTAACCATGTAAGTCTCTATAAAGGTGTGAAGATACACAACCATGTGTAGAGACCGTGTACCAGTATGATATAAAAGGCTATAGGCTTAGATGACTCATCATCAATGGAAAGAGATCCAGAAGAGATCTTGGATGATGTTGCCAATAAGATCACAGTAGATATACATCAACTCTAAAAGATAAAGACTATGTGGGAGGATTATCTGAAGATAGTAGAGTTCTTAATGAATATGGATGTATCATTTCTAGTTAAATTTAATTTCTTATCTTATTAGTTAGGATGTAGATAATTCCTATCAAATAAAGTCTTATTTGGATAGGAGGGTCATCTAATTAGTTAGTGTAATGTAATCTGATAAGGATAGATGTGATCTAATTAGTTTAGTTCAATTAGGTTTTTAAATTGTAAAGCCAAGAGGTGCCTATAAATAGCTTATTTGAGTTTTTTTTCCAAGAGAATCGAGATAGAAAGTGCAGCTACAATGTCCAAAAGTGAGGAAAAATATAGAGATGGCCAAGATGGTTGTATTCTCATCATTGTTTGATTGTTTTGGGGATTGGTTTGAGTGATTGTTAATTGTGATATCAACTTAAGTTTCAATCCTAAAACTCTGTGAGACAACTTGTTGTCGTGGGAGATAAGAGATCAAATTTTTTTGTAAATCCTTTTTGAGTTTAGTGGATTTATTTATTGATTTGCACTATGGTTCTTTACTTTACACTTGAAGGTTTTCCACATTAAATCTTAGTGTTTGTTTCATCATTTAATTTCTTCTTATATTTTTCTGCTGTTGCAATAAGGAGAGTTCTTTCTCATCATTAATTTTTGGTTAATCTTTTAGAGAGTTATGTATTTATCTCCCAACAAGTGGTATCAGAGCCTTTGTAATGGAAGGTGGAAACAACTTTATGGTCAAGTTAACATCATCAAATTACTTGATATAGAGGCCTATAATGGAGGACTTTCTGCTTTGTAAGGATCTCTTTAATCCTATTAATGTGGATAAAGGTGTAAAGGATGATGTTCCTTTAAAAACTTGAAATATGATAGACAGAGAATGGGAAAAAATGAAGCAAAAAACCTTGGGCATTATCAGACAATAGATTACTATTAGCATATTCAACCATGTGTCTCAAGAAATAGATCCTTTTGAGCTATGGAGGAACTAGAAGATCTGTATGAAAGGAAGACTGCTCATAACAAGGCCTTTTTAATTAAAAGGCTTGTGAATTCGAATTTGAAGGATGTGAAATTAGTTTTAGAGCATCTAAGTGATTTCTAAGACACAATCAACAAACTTACTTTAAGGAAGATCATTCTTAATGATGAGCTTAAAGCTCTGTTCCTGTTGAGTTCATTATCGAATAGTTGGGAAATGCTAGTGGTGATGATTAACAACTCAGCTCCTAAAGGTGTGCTCTCTTTGGATGTAATCAAAAAGGGTATGCTTAATGAAGAAATCAGAAGAAAGGAGATTAGAGTTAACAACTTGCAGGCTTTTGTGACAAAAAGCAAGGGAGGAACAGGAGTAGGTGTGACAAAGGTCATGGTAAGTCTATGAACCATTTAAATTCCAAAGGTGACAATGACGTGAAAACATGCCATTATTGCAATAAACCATGACATATTAAGAGGTCCTACTATAAGTGGAAGAGGGGGTTAGAAAAAGAAAGCTCATTAAGATGATGATGATGATAAGAGTACAGCTTTAACTACTTCAAGCATGGATGATGAGGTGTCACTAGTTTTAGAACTAGTGAACGCTTCCATGTCAATAATTATGGTTTTGAATGGCTGATTGATATGGGAGCATCTTATCATTGTGTTCCAAAGGTGGAGTACTTCTCAAGCTATAAGAGTGAAGATTTTGGGAGTGTAAAGATGGAAAACCAAAATTTTGTCAAGATAGTAGGTATGGGTGATATCCGAGTCTAGACAAATGTCAGATGCTTACTAACCTTAAAAGATGTATAACATATCCCCGATCTAAGGTTGTATATGTTATCAATAAATTGTTAGATCAAGAAGGCTTTTAGCACATTTTTGGGGATAGGAAGTGGAAACTGTCCAAAGGCATAATAACGGTTGCTCGAGGAGAGTTATATTGCTCGTTGTACATGGCACACTTAAAGGTATTTGGTGGTGGAGAAGTATATACAACCGAAGAGGAAACTTTACAAAATCTATGGCATCAATGATTTGGACACTTGAGTGATAAGGGATTAAAGATGTTAGCTAGAAAATCCCTTATCCTAGTTAAGAACTCACAACTGCTTAATCCTGGCGATCATTGTTTGGATGGAAAAGAAGCACAATGTCTCTTTCAAGAGAAAATCTACAAGCAAGTTAGAATTATTGGAATTGGTACATTCAGATGTCTATGATCTTATTGAGGAGTTAGTGGGAGGTAACAGATATTTTGTTGCATTCATTGATTGTGTTTTAAGGAAGACTTGAGTGTATATGTTGAACTCTAAGAGTCAAGTGTTTGAAACTTTCAAAAAGTTTCATGTTATAGTAGAAACGGAAGCTGAGAGGAAGCTGAAGTGCCTGGGAACATACAATGGAGGGGAGTATACTTTTAAGGTATTTGAAGAATATTGTACATCATATCGCATAAGACATGAAAAAACTAAACTAACGAGTCCACAGCATAATGAGGTTGCTGAAAGGATGAACAGAACCATTATGGCAAAGTTTCATTGCATGCTCAGAATGTCTATATTGCCAAACACATTTTGGGAAGCAGTTTGAATAATGGTCTACCTGATAAATCAAGGTCCACCAATTTTTTTAGATTTTGAGATTTCTGAGAGCATAGATTGGAAAGGATTCCACATATCATCATTTGAGAGTTTTGGTTGTAAGATATCCATACACGTACCCAGGGATCAAAGAGAAAAGCTTAACTCAAAGTTGATACCTTGCATCTTTGTCGGTTATGGAGGTAATCAGTTTAGCTTCAGACTTAAAGAAGTAAAAGGTGGTTAGGAGCCAAGATGTGGTGTTCTAAGAGTACGAGAGAAGTACTGGTCTTTTGAGTGGAGATAAATCATCAAACTGCAACTCAACAGTTGGCATAGATAGCTCTTCGCCAATTCCTTCGACTATTGAGTAGTCTGTAGGTGAAGAAGATGAAGCGTGTGACCAAGCATACATTGGTGGTGATCAGATACAATCTGATATTGATGAGCTACATGAACCAAAACAATATCGAAGCTGAATCTATTAAGGATAATAAGTAGGGGGAGCAATTGGATCCAACAGTTGATGAAATATAACTTCGAAGGTAGACAAGGGAGGAGGCCTTCTAGAAGGTATCCAAGGTTTGAGTACTTGTTACTTACTGCTAAGGGGGAGCTTGAGGATGTGCCAGAACTTGCATTTTGTGAAAACATCAGATATCATTGGTTGAAGTCCGTGATAGAAGAGCAATAATTAATGTTAAACAATGTTCATATGGATTTGAATGGTGTTGATATGCTGACTAAAGTAGTTCCCAGAAACAAACACGAGCTTTATTACCAGCTTATCAAGATGTATCTTAAGTTGATGATGGAGACTTAACATGTCTTCCTCATATTTGGACTGGAGGGGAGATTGTTGAGTGTCCAGCCCTATTTTGAGACTTTTGATGATCATAGATGGTTTTATGGTTCGTGTCTTGACTTGCACGACCATGTAGATCAACCATGTAAGTCTCTGTAAAGGTGTGAAGATATATGACCATGTGTGGACACTGTGTACAAGTGTGCTATAAAAGGCTTTGGGCTTGGATGACTCATCCTCAATGGATAGAGATCAAGGAGAGATCTTGGATGATGTGGCGAATAAGATCACAGTAGATATACATCAGCTCTAAATGATAAAGAGTGTGGGAGGATTATTTGAAGATAATAGAGTTCTTCATGGTGTAGATGTATCATTCCTGGTTAAATGTAATATCTTATCTTGTTAGTTGGGATATAGATAAATCCTATAAGATAAGAGTCCTATTTGGATGGGAGTGTCATATAATTAGTTAGTGTGATGTAATTTGATAAAGATAGATGTGATCTAGTTAGTTCAGTTCAATTAAGATTCTGGATTGTAAAGCCAAAAGGAGCCTATAAATAACTTATTTGAGCCTTACTCTAGGAGAACAAAGATTAAGAGTGCGACCGCAACGTCCAAAAGTGAGGGAAAACAGAGAGGGCAAAGATGGTTGTATTTTAATCCTTTTTTGACTGTCTTGTGGATTGGTTTGAGTAATTTTTTATTGTATTATCAACTTAAGTTTCAATATTGAAACTTTGTGAGACTAATTGTTGTTTTGGGGGGGGTGAGAGATCAATTTTGTTTTTCTGTAAATCCTTAATTTATTTTTCAGTTTGTCTCATGATTTTTTCCTCTACATTGAAGGGTTCTACGTTAAATCTTAGTTTCTGTTTCTTCATTTAATTTATTCTTATATATTTCTGCTACTGCAATATAGAGAGTTCTTTCTTGTTATTAATATTTTGTTGATCTTTTTGAAAATTGTGTATTTGTCTCCTAACAGATGCAACTGATGATTGATCATGATGTGAATGGTAAAGTTATGTAGTATTTGTTTTAATTTGGACCAATTATAAGGACTGTTCAAACTATTATTAATATTTTGTGTAGGAACAAAGAATCAACCATTAATGTTATATTACTTTCGTTGCTACAATTTGATGATATTTATATAATTTTACTTATATAAGGAATGCTCGATATTTTGAATTAATAATGTTTCTCTACAATTTAATTTGATAATAATAACCAAATAATTAAAAATAAAAAATATGTTCATATATTTTATACAAAATATCATAAACTGCTTAATATTATGAAATATGCAAAAAGTTGTGATAAATGTTAGACAATGTTTTCACACACTTGTAGTTAAAACAGTATAGTTACAAAATTATAAAAATGTAATTACAAAATTTTAATTACAAAATTAGGGAAACGTAGCAAACTATATATCACTGCGAATGCATAAAACGTAGCTAAAAAGTATTGCTATGTTTTCTTTTCATTGTTTCATTTTTCGTGAATTTTTTCCCACCATTATTAACTTGTGCTCAATATTTAGCTACGTATTTATAATGTTTTAGGTCCAAAAATTTTGTAGCTAATAGTGTTTATCTATGAGATTCTAGAAATGTCATTTATAGTTTTTTTCTAGATGAAATTAACGATGTTTCATATGATGAAATGGAAACGTGACAAATAGTTATGCACAATGTTTTTTTGACAAATTGGCTACATTTCTTTTCGTTGTCTATAGTCTTGATTATTATGGTGAGTGGAGCATAAAGAGGGCATATAAGCAAATAGGTATTTAATCAAACAACTATAAATTTGTATTATCTCTTTTTTTACTCTCTTTTATTTATTATGGTGATTACTTTGTAATAATAGCAGAGTGTTAGCCCATCAAACAAGTACATAGTTGTAAGTTAATGGTGATGATGATGAGGATGCTACGTTAGACGTATAACTTTACTACAAGAGATAAGGTCAAGAATGTATTAGTAAGAGAAAAATTAAAGGTGGTCAATATTAATGATAAATTAACAGAAACAAGGCTAAAGTAGTTCAGACATATTAAAAGTAGACACCCTAATTCTCCAGTGAGAAGATGTGAGAAAATAGTATTTAGAGATTGTAAGAGGAAAAAAGGAAGGCCTAAGAAGAGCTAGGGTGAAGTGATCAAGAATGATATGGTTTTACTGAAACTTACCGAGGACATGACTCACAATATAAAACTTTGGCGTACTAGGATACAGATAAATGATCTCACATAAAGAGGTATTTCTTGTTGTCTTAAAACTTTTAAACATTTTCATTCAAGTCTTTCGTTTTATAATTAGCCTTAATTTATTGATTACGTAATACTTCTCTCCTAGTTATTTAGCTTAAGTAGTTTTTTACTTAGTCTAATTACTTTCTTGTAATGGTTGGCTTGATTTATTCTTGTACTTGTCTTTTTTTTTAGTTTGTGTATTTATTTACTTATTTTATCTTGTTTTCTTAATCTTTATCATGTTCTATATTTATTGTTTTACATATTTTTATATTTTTATTTATACATATTTATCTATATTTTATATTATTATTATTTTGCAATACATATGGATCTATTAAAAACAGTTTCTCTATTAAATAAGGATATGACTGTGTATTACTGGACTTTTCCAAACTCCATATTTTAGTGAACAACGAAATTAAGAAGTTAGGTCTATTCATACAACAAGCATCTAAGGACTACCTAAAACGTTTTTGACCTTACACAAACATCAATAATTTAGTTGTGAATAAAAAAATTGCAGTAAAATAAAATTTTACTACTTTTAAGGACCAAAGATCAATGAGTATAATAACAAAACGTGATAATGCACCTCTAAATAAAGGGATAATTTATAAACCAAAAAAGGGGCAGTGCTGAGGACTTATTGAAGGGTCATATCGATAAGAATAAGGTGGCTTTCAGATCTTTCCATTTATGAATCCTCGTATAAGTCCTTAAGAATATTAACAAAGTTGACTACAAACTCTTGCTTGGGTGAAGACTTAAGGGTTAGCATCAAAAGTACCTACAACAGAAATGACATTTGGCTATGAAAAAATTTGTCGCTAAAAGCCCCAAAATTGTCACTAATAGTCATTAGCGACGATATATATTAGTCATTAGCGACGATTAAAAACATCGCCAAATCTCCGTAGCTGAAAATTATAGGCGATATTTTTCGAATTTGAGTTCCTTATACCGTTTGACTTAGCTATTTAAGTTTTATACTGCTTGTTTATTAGGTAAAATGTATCGTATGTGTAGTTCATTTAATTCAGTGATTTATACCGCATCTGAGAAATCATTCACTGTATCTTCTGCTAGGTTAGTTAAATTCAAGAAGTTGTTAGAAGAGGATGTTAATAAACCAACACCTAAGGGAAGATTGGTAAATCAATTTTGGTTAATTAGGTTTTGAGTCAGGCTCAGTTTTGGGAGGCCATTTTGAAACTTACTAAAATAGTCCAAATACTTACACTAAAATGACATTTTAATAATCTTTAAATTGTAAAATTCAAGACTAAATCGATGTTATTTTGAACTCAAGTTCGAACACAATCCCCATAACTTGAACTCGACTAACTTCCAAGCTTAGACTATAGCATTTTGCCCTTGGCCTAACCCAACCTATTGTCAAACTTATGTTCGATAACATTGAAGCAATATACCATACTCTCTTTATTAAAGCAGTTGGTTTTACTTTTGCGAAGTAACAACACTAATGCTTAACGAAGTATTATTTTCAATCTAGCAATTCAAAAATCACTAAAGCTTGCATCTAGATCGG